>BMAU01000807.1:0-94516 GCA_019973935.1 Trichonephila clavipes | reverse complement strand
CCTCTCACGGGTCCTGAATGCTAACTTTTTATCCCACCGCTGCCACCAAAACTCTAAGCTGTAACGTTTGAAAGAATAACGGTAGCGTATTCTTGGTTAATTTAAATATGGAATTTATTTACGTCACAACTATTGAAAATTATTTACTAAATGATACTTTAAAGTTATTAAATTTAATTATAGATTGTTAGAGTCCAATATTTTGTGAGAGGAGGATCCGTTGGTCACCGCTCTCGTGCAAGTTCAAAGCATCTCTCCCCTCATCTTCCGGTCGACGAGCTAGATTCCTCGGGGGGTCAAACAGGGGTTGCGCTGCACCTGCAGATGCACGTGTGGGTGTCGGGTCCACAAAGAAAGCCAACTAGATGTTGATGTTTTCGAGAAGTGACGTTACACCACCAAATACCCTCCGAGTACATACGGAGTACAGGCTTTTCAAATCAGTGGGTTCAAAAATCCTGCGGGTGTCACTTCAGAAACTACGGGTGCAGGATGCTCCAGAATATTTCCCTCCCCTTTAGTTCTATGCCTAAATTGGGGAGTTGGAGATAGGTGGTGTCTCCATCTATTGTGTAGTAATCCAACCTGTCTCAGGCTCTGGCAACTTTCCTTCCTTTTCTTTGGGAAGGATACGACAACAACAACTTCTAATATCAGATTTTACGTTAACACTTATAACCAACAAATATTAACTTGACAAAAGGAATATAGGGGAAAAGGCATCAGGATATATTCCAAATTACTTAATATTTCCCTTGACAATCAAGAAAGGAATATTTTCATTTGTTTTTGTAGAATATATCCCCCTTTAAAAGAAGTCTGTGTACATCACTGAACACGGTATCCTCTTTCTACTGACATATTGCTCCATTTTTTATAAACTTTTCCTTGCTGGAAGTCATACAATTTTCTGTTGTACTCAGATCATGTCTCTTCAAGTAAGTTCACTGAATTAGCTTCAAGTCAGGGTTTTGCATTCTTTAAAACACGTATGAATGAGTTAAACAGTAAAAAATAAATCCAAAATAATTAGTAGAACTTCAAGAAACAAAAATAGCTCCCATATTTCTTAACTTATCACCATATTTGTGAGGGTTTATTTTGTAGTTAGTAAAGATTATTGATGTGGGTTCATTTTATTGCTTTAGTTTCCTAATTCCTTACGAAGCCCATACCACGTCAGCTGACAGAGAAAAAAACTTCCGTAGTATTATGCCGATTATGCCAACAACAGCGCAAGCGACTTAGCCCTCATGAAGATTTTTTCATCGGAAAATATTAAATCATTCTTATTTTGTACAAAGAAGCATCAATTTCTTTTTACAAGATCAAAATTTCTTGTTATTTATTTGTAAGAGGCGTAGGTAACATAAATTTTCCTTACCAAATATTAAGATTTTTGTTCGAAATTTTTTTTAACTGTTCGTGAGGAACACATGGTATAATTGGGCCCAGGGCTTCGCCCTCAGTAGGCGCCTAGTTTCATTTTGTATTTTGTCTTAATGAGATTATGATCTGGATAATTTTAATGTGGTCAATTATTATTCCCGTACATATTCTCCGAAAAACAGGAAATTTTAAACTGCATGTCTACTGGTAAAAGGGATATGATTGTATTATTATGTGATGATCATTGTCCATGTCTAGACCTAGGCCTAATACCTTAAACCAGGGGTGTCCAAACCAAATGACCTTGCGGGCCACTTCATAAAAACATTATAATCTCGCGGGCCGCTCAAAAAAGGTATGTACATTTATATCAGATTTGGAAACAAAAAAACATTTATGGGAGAGAAAATTTAAATCAAAATGAATTATTATTATTGTTTTCATTATTTTTCATGTATACAGACATAGATAATATAATAATGTTTTTATAATACATAATATAATATAACAATAAAATGATCAAATAATGTTTAAAATATCACAGTTGCCTTTTTCTTGAAAATTACGGAGTTCCTTTTAAACTGATTTTTCGTTACTCATTGTTGAAATTTGATTGTGCTGTCATTCTCAAACGATTAAGTATACATTGCCTTTTATCTTAACCATCCTGCATAATTTTTTTAAACTTTAAAAAACATCTCTGACTGCCACTTGCTTTTTGGGCACTCCAAACAGAAAAGGAAGAGGAAAAATGAAAGTCACACACACAGAATCATGTACCCTCCATAGTAAAGGATATGCATAATGCAATTCGGAATTTATTAAAAAAAGTAATTTATTTTAGTAAAATCAAACGTAACTGTTGGATAAAATATAAATCTATTTTAATCTAAAGGACGTTTCTATTGTCAAAAAGGATTTATTTTAAAACAAAAACAGTTTACTAGCAAATACATTGCAGATTTATATATAAATGTAAATTTCCCCTTAAATAAATTTCAAAATGAAAAAACTTTAAAAACCTGACGTTTAAAAAAATTTTAAAGAGTTGGAGGGGCGCAACTTACGTACTTGTGGGACGCGTGTTCGAAACCCCTGCCTTAAACAACCATTCAACTCACTTAGTCGAAATGTGGCCATTGATCCAGCCGGTTGGTTCGTTTTGTGGGCTTGTGAATCGTGCACATTTATTTATTTCAAATTACCATTTGAACGAATATTTGACAATGTATATTATATACCGTCTACTTTTCAAAATCTTAGGTAGAACCTACTTTTGCTTAGGGGCCCAGGGCCAAAAAAATTCTTAAGATTTCTCTGGATCCAGGGTCTCAAAGAGTCTTAAGACGTCCCTGGCTGTGGAAGTTACGAAAGTGGGGGTGCCAGTTTAGATGTCGTCTCCACTTGACCACTGATAAAAATTCCTAGGTCCGTTGCCGATATTCATCATGTTGTTTTAAAGTTTTACGTAAAATTAGCATATTAATCAGTGAAACGTGTTAAGTTTTTTCTTCTAACTCCCCATTAGTGGTTTCTTTTTTTTTCTGTCAAATTCTACTTACAATCATTTTTTTCTTTCAATGTGTTAAAATTTCTGGTTTTCTTGTTCATTTCTCAGTTCATTACATACATTTTAGGTTCTTTTATGAGGAAGTTATAAAGTACTCTTTTGGATCCTTTTTTTTTTTTAATTTCATTCCCATATAACACACATTATTTAAAGGCGATAATTTTTCCCCTTTTTTTAAAATCAGAAAGAGGGACAGCACAAAAATCGAGGAGAAATTAGCCAAATGTGATTTTCGTTTATAAATCTTGCCTTAGTATTTGAAAGTGTCGATTTCTGCTTTCAAATATACAAATCTTGCTATAATTTTAAATGAAAAAAGTTAAAAAATTTGTCAAAAGATCTTATAGGTTCAGAACTCTTTAAGTAAATATACTAAATTACTTAAAAAAGTACTTCATTTTATCAACATTTTTACGCTAGAAATTTGTATACCATTTCGTCGAAAAGATTTCTAGGATTGGCGAGTTTTATCTTGACCGTGTACGTTTTTCACTCTCTGTAATAGTTTACCATTTTCCTAAACCACTCGGAATAAGTGATTGTATACTTAAAATTTATAAACGTTACTGTAAGGACATACACATTTAAAAAAACTGAGGAATCGAATTTAAATCGAACATTTGTGTATGCTAGCTTATTCATTTTAAATTAAATAATCATATATGAAATTTTTGCTGTTGCTTAATTTAATTTACATGCATTTTACATTCGTTTTGTATTGCTTCTTATTCCTCTAAAATTCTTGAAGTTTTAGAGTAGAAACATTTTTAAAATGTCAGTTTAAATTGATGAAGAAACATCATAAACGAAAAAAAAGGATTTTTAGCCGAAATGATTTATGTATTACTTTATTTCGTACTGGAGCTGAGCTTTACCAAGGACACACAAAAAAAAGTTTTCTAAATATTTGCAGTGTAACACGAGAAGACACGAAAAGCATACAATACTTTTTCTCCAAGAAGAAATATTGAATTCATCTTTATGTAATGAACGACCCAGGTAAAAAATTTTGACAGTGACATGTAGATATAATATCTGGATTGCTTTTTTGCTGTGTTCCTCATTCCCAAAGTAACATATACTTTATGTAAACAAAATTCATCTCTGTCAAGTGCAAAATATTAACTGTAGTTTTGTATACTAGATGGCACCACAATCTATCAGCTCAAAACTTCTTTTCATGGTGAAAAAGGAAAAAAAAATAGCTGTGTTTATTGTTTGTTTTTTCCCCTTTTTTTATCATTTTATCTCGTCTTTTTAATACAATAAATTTTAAATTTCCTTTTGAGATTTGGCTCTTGTGCCAAATCACTTTTTAATTCTTTTTTGAGCTTTTAACATTTCCGGAAATATAACAAAATAAGAATTACGGTAAGTAACATTTTTGTTGTGGTGGTGGATCGAAAATTATTTTTTCAGAATTTCGAAACTTACCAACTTACCTATGATGAAAAGTTGTACCCTGTTACTTAAACAAAGGACAAAATAATAATAAAAATTAATTTTCATGTTAAGTACTACCACAAAAGGATTGAAGTTAAGGTATTTGAACTTTTTTTTTTTGTAAAAAGTCAAAGCCGTTTTTATTAAGAAAAACAGGTATTTTAGTACTTTTTAACATTTATTACCATGAGAGGATAGCTACTAAATAGTTACAGTAAGACATTAAACACATTAAACGGCTTCTTTCGTATTAAATTTTTGTAAAAAAATTTACACTGTTGTTGTTGTTCTCGTGTCCATGAATAAATGCAGTAGATATCACTAAATTCCGTCGAAAGTCTTGATCACTGCCTCTGCTATTCTGGGAGCATCAGGGCTGTACAGGAGCTCCCGCAAAGAGTCCCTCAGAGGGACCATTCCCATTTTTAGTAACTTTGTTGCGACGGTTGAGCATTCCAAGATGTGATTGGGCGTCAGTTGAAGATCTGGGCAGTGTTTGCATTGAACATATGATCTTGTCTTGTCTGGGTGAATCTTCATGCCCTTAAGGTGTTCAGTTCTCAATCTGGAAATTGTGGATGTTATAATTCGGGGACAGTCAAATTTCGTAACTAGGGGTTTTTTAAAAGTGTGATTCATAATTCTATGTTTGGCTACTGCGTTAGCATCATCAAGTGTGATGGTGGTGCACTTATGTTCGATGTCTCTAGCTAATTTACACTGTTGGCCACACGAAATGCAACACCCTGAAGGAAGCATGCAAACCATGTGAAATTTACATCATGCGTTGGCGGCGATGAAACAGGAAAATCATTAGCATTATAGCGAAGACGCACATCACGGGCAAACGTAGCGCCACTCACAAACGCTACATAAGGAGTGAACAGATTGACGATTTGAAGTTCGGCAAATGTTTTTCTGTGCAAGGTGGGGTTTTTTTTGCATACGCTGGAAGAACAAGTTTCTGAGTTCGACCAAGGAAGAATAGTAGCCTGTAGGTATTGCGCATTATCCTTCAGAGAAATCGGTCTATGTGTTGGACGAAACCAAGCAACGATGAAGCGGGTCTGTCATCGCTGGATGCAGGAGGAAACGATGAACCGACGGTACCGATCGACCCCACCTCGTTGCAGCACTAGCCATGATGACAGGTAGATTGTGCGCATAGCAGTGATATATCGCGCAGCCACATCACGAATGATAGCACAACAGATTGAGTCGGTTACACATCATTCGGTGTCCGCTCGTATCATTCGACGTCGTTTGCAGCAGAGTGGAATGGCCTTTCCTTCATTTACCCTTAACTGGAAACCACAGGTGTTAGCGCCACCAATGGTGCGATGAACGGTGGACATGGACAACGGAATGGAAAGACATTGTGTTTTCTGACGAATCCTGCTTGCAACATCGAGTGCGGATTCGAGTTTGGAGACATCATGGTGAGAGACTGTTGAACTGTTGCGTTATGCATCGCTACACTGGTCCTGCAACTGGTATCATGGTTTGGGGTGGTATTGGATTTCCCTGCGGCACCCCTTTTGAACACATTGCCGGTACACTGAATAGCCAGCGCTACATCTCTGAGGTGTTGGAGCCCGTGGTCCTCCCATACATTCAGCGCTTACTATCAGTCATATTCCAACAAGATAATGCGCGGCCGCACGTGGCACGCAATGTTCAAGAGTTCTTCTCTGACCATCAGATTGAATTACTTCTTTGGCCTGCTTGTTCTCCCAATCTATCACCAATCGAAAACGCGTAGTCCATACTTGCCCAACGACTGGCCTGGGATACACCACCCACTGCTACGCATCAACTTCTGCAATACGTGGAAACCGCATGAACTGCTATACCCGAAGGATACACCGAAAGCCTCTTTGATTCTATGCCAGGGATGGCGAACTAGTGGCACGCGTGCCATTGATGGCACGCGACACAATATTTTGAGCACGCCAGTGATCAAAATGGTTTTTGCATTTTTTTTTAAATAACAAAGTTCAATGTGAAGTATTACGAACAAACGCGATTAATCGGTCGCGAGGTGACAGGGGGCACACTCGTTTGTTATTGTCTTGTCTTAGTTACGTCGTGGACTATAACTGCTTGAAGCGCAATGTTTGTCTACGTATAGCATGGTCAATTTCATTGACACAACTGTATTTTAAAGTTTATTTGTGTTATATTTACCCTTTTAACTGTTATTTAGCATGGCTAGTTCAGCAAAACAACAAAAAGTGCAAGATAGTAAGTGTAACAGAATTTCAAGTTTGGTGAATCTAGAAATATGGCATTATTAGTATAAGCGACAAAGTGGTGTGTGTTTAGTGTTCTGGAACAGTGGTAAGCAGAACATCGTCTGTGAAACGGCATTTTGAAACAAATCACAAATCCTCTTGTCAAAAAAACTGAACCACAGCAAAAATAATTATTGCATAGGAACCGTTTGGCGGATGACTCAAATTCAGCATGCATTCTGCTAAAAGTAACATCTTACATTCCTAATATAAGTTATTTATCATCCACTATATGGAACAACAGAAGTCACACTAGGCACGTCTATACCTCATTAAACACTTTAGAAAAAATGGCACGTTGGTCCATAAAGGTTGGCCATTCCTGTTCTATGCCGAGGCGTGTGGCAGCGTTTAGAGCCAACAATAGCGTCTACACTAACTACTGATTTTGTCATCATCCGCACGTCGCAAGAGGCTATAATTGATAATAATCTCTTGATCTTTGTACAACATGTTATCTGCCAAACAAATTTCACTTTGATATCTCTGGTCCTTCTTGGTGTTGAATTTTGTGTGACCAGCAGTGTACAATTGAAATCACAGAGCAGGATATAGCACTGCAAAGGACTGATTCGATGGTGCGAGGTGAAAGAGCTAGGGTTATGAAATGGTGCAATGTACATTGTACTTTTCCTTACTCAGTACTCACTTATCAATAGTCCTCATTTTTAGATACTTATATTGTAGAAGAATAATTTTATTTTGAGTCTATAATTATCTAACCTAAATTAGGTCTTTTTTTCCATTTTTTTTAAAGCTCGACCACTTTGCGGCAATATCAAATTTTTAAATTATTTTTGTCCTTATCTCTCCGTATCAGAGAACATGTTTTGCGCATGTATAGAGATTCCATTTAATAACAAGTGGGGTTTTTTTTCTTTCACATTGCCACGATCCACCCTATATACAATATACATTCCCAAGTATAATAATATTTTGAAATATTATAATACTACAATATATATTATTCAAAGAATAAAATTAATTTTCTGGCATACGAAAATATTCATCAGTGTATGTAATTTAACGAATAAATTCAATAATCATATTTCAACCAGTCATTTTAATCGAAAAATGACATGTTAACTTAGAAATAGGACAATCTACGTAAATTCCTTAGGAACTGATTTTAAGGTATCCGACTACGTTCGGAACCGTGATTTTAAAAAAGCGCATAAATGAATAATTTTCATGATATTTAGTGTCACTTAGAATAGTATACATGTATAAAATTGTTTGAAGGACTTATTGACAAAAGGAATTATTTAAATACAATATTTCGACAAAACATTAACTTAGAATAACCTTTTTTCAAAATGTTCTCCTTTTGTGAAAAATGCTTCTATCATAATAATATTTTGCCTGTATATAGCTCAGACCTCTGTACAGAGGCTCAACTATTATTTTTGAAAAATTTACATTATTTTCACAGTTATAACCCCTTGAAATAATTATCGGCGTTTTTTTCTTCAAATTTCTCCCCTCTGTTGTCATAAAACATGGATAAATCCACTTTTCAGTTATATATTTCAAAAATTCTAGTTGAGCCTCTGTACAGAGATCTGAGCCATATACAGGCAAAATATTATTATAATAGAAGCATTTTTCATAAAATGAGAATTTTTGAAAATGGGTCATTCTATGTTCATTTTTTGTCAAAATATTGCACAAGGTATCCGACTACCCTAAAATCATGATTTTTTTCAAAAATTGGCAAATTTTTTTATGACTTTATTTTAATATTTTATTATCCTTAATACAATACTTTATTTAAAAACATTTTTAGTAATCAAATGCCATAACTTTACACAAGATGTCAAACTTTAAAATGCGTTTTACTCGAAATGTGTTTTTTCGAAAAACTCAAACGGGACACTAAATTTTGATAATTATAAATTTTTTCTTATTTATAACGCTGTTTTGATCTTCAGATTTATCAATAACTGTTTTATTTCAAAATTTGCAGTTTTTTATGTGAATATAGTCACGTAATGACTTAGATAAATGCTCTACTCTTATCGTAATCAGCAAAATAACACATCAAAATTTGAGAATTTTTTCAAAAAAATACGATCAAATGTTGTCATTTTTACTAGTTTTCCCAAATATAATATTTTTTTTCTTTTAAATTTTAGGAAAATATACTAAATAAATATAAAAATCAGAAAAAAGATTCCATTTTCCGTTTTCAAAAAAAAGGTCGCAAGAGCAGCTGAAATAATTTTTTATTGTAATACTATCCTTAATACAATTTCATTTTCTAATCTAAGTGACACAAATATCATAAATATTATCCAGCTTTTGCAAAGTCAATTTTTCAACGTGAGTCGGATACCTTAATAATCAGCTACTGTTTTTTCCAAAATTTGTCCTGCCCATCTTTTGTTTCATTTAATTTAAATGTCACTTTCATTTAATTCAGCTACATTTTTTATTAATTCTGATGAGGAGGTACGTCCCGTTTCCGGGACAGGAACTGAAAAATGCCACTTGCCACTTTTGTCTGTCTCAAAGCAAATATTAACAATCCCACTCTCATATTCATTTATCAGTGGAAACCGTAATATGAAAATTTCAAGGTATGACAGGCTCCAAAGATACACTTTTGTAGGATTTCTAATTATTTCAGCCGATGTGTAAACCAAAAATAAGCCAAATCCCGAAAAAGGAGTGATGCTATTCGGCCGTTTGAAAGCTTAAAATTAATGATTTACAGAGTTTCCTTTGGGGAAAGGGTCTGCTTCCGGATGATTGGTTTTAGGTAATGATCGAATATAAGCGTTCAGACATCTGATTCCCCTTTCCAAAATTAATGCATTCAATAAGATAATTAATAACCATTAGTTCCAAGATTATTTTCTAGACACATTCACTCAAAATAAAACTGTGTTTCCGCAATGATTGTTTGAAAAATAATGATGTAAACAATCATCTTGCCCCAGAATACTTTTACTTTAAATAAAACAATGTTTTAGATATATTCCTTGTTTTTTCATATAAGGCGTGTTCAAATGAAAGTGATTTAAAACTTCGCTTACACACAATTTTCAGTGTATTTTCTTGAAAAAAAACACGATTATGAAGGTGTAGGTACCATGCACGCGCGTGCACAAACAAATTTGTGATATCTACATTCGTAAGGACGTGGCATTCATTTAAAAGTTAACTACAGTTTTAAAAACTAAAAAACTTCATTTTATAGTTAATCGAACTAAATTTTAACTTAATCTTTTAATCGCCAACTATGGAATTAGTCAACAAATCTGTAAATGGGATCTGAAATTTGTCGCCAGGCGCGGGATGGGATCGAAAAATGGGAAATCGTTAGTCCTGATCAGGACAATAGAACAAAATTATTAACTTATGTTATTGTCATTGGTCCGGGACAGGTGAGAAAAATTTCGAATTAATCTGGCCTTTTAAAGTGGGTGAAAGCTGAATTCAAAGATTCCGTAATATACAAGTGAAACTTATAAAAGGGTGTTAATTAATGAGACTGGTATGAATGCAACTGTGTCCAAAACAGATCAGTAAGCTGTAATAAAGTTTTTAACACTGGAAAGGTGTAAGCCGGAATGTTTCTGAGTTAACAACATTTGTTGCGCTACGGAGATGACGACGATGACTTTACGCAGCACACAGGTGGCAGAGAATGAAACCTGGTGTCACCACTTCCAGCCGAAAATCCGTCAGCAGGCAACGGAAACATCCCTACTCACCTAGGCCCTAAAAATTCAAAGTTCAGCAGTCAGCCGGAAAGGTGATGTTGACGGCCTAATGTATCAACGATTTCACTCCGATGATGGCATAAAGGCTACGGTTCTGAACTGGTTCCATGATCAACCGACATCGTTCCAGACGGAATTCGTAACCTTCTTAAGCAGAGACGCTTGCCTAATTGATTTCTTTTAACAAACTTTGCATGAATTTCATTCATCAAATGTTGTTGATTCTACCTCTGTATCTGTCTCATTTCTGACACTACGCATCTCATGGATACACGCCTCGGATCACTTTCACTTGAACACCCTTTATATTTTATTACATTTTAAAAAGTCAAGAAAGTATTTTAATGTTCTTCATAAGAGCTACAGCCTATTTCCGACCAAGGCTGTCTCAGTTAGTTTAAAACATCTTGATTCGCTTATGGCTATTGTTTCCCATCTATTTACACCGATGTTTCGCAAGCATTTTTCTATATTGTCTAACCATCTTGTATGGGGTCTTCCTCTAATTCTCTTGCCTTCTGGGTTGTTGTCATCATACCTGAATATATAGCCAAACCATTTTTTGTTGTGAAAAAAGCCTTAATTACTTGAATTAAATTCGGTACACTGTACATCCTGTGTAATCTAAAATTGTATAGTATTCTCCAGACTCCATTTTCCTTCACTGCTCCATCAGTTTTTCTCAATATTCTTCGTTCAAATCTCAATAAGTTTTCCTTTTCAGGGATTCTCATTGTCCAGCACTCACTACCATACGAAACAATGGTCTCATAATTGTTTTGTTCTGTTGTACTTTAGTTTCCCAGCTTATAAATTTGGATTTAAATAGATTTTAGTTATTGTATATATACGGTTAGATTTCTTTCTATTTTTTTCCAAAAATTCTGCTGAAAATTTTGTTAATTCGCATCTCCACTTTACTTCATCATTCTCGGTTGTTTTTTAATGTCATAAATTGCTTTCAATACTGAAAAACAAAAATTAATGTTTTGGAATTAGATATTTATAAGCCAGATATACAGCTTATATTTTATTGATTTATGAAACAGAAGTTAGCTAATTTTAAAAAATTGAACTCTCTCTCCTTGAATTCGTGAAAATACGGGAAGATTTTTCACACATGTGTGTTCATGATTTTCAAACTTACAAGTGCGATTCATATTCATAAAAATTTAAATTTTAAAAGAAGTACGATATTACGTACGCGAATATTGAATTACCGTATTTATTCGAATCTAAGCCACCCATTTTTACCAATGTTAATGCCACTGAAAACCAGGTGCGGCTTAGAATCAAAGGTAGAAAAATTCATTGGATGAGGGACATAGACGAGTTTCGACGCCATAGGTCCGAGACTCAAACTCTGGGCTGAGAAAGGTCGACACAGCCTTTCATCTCTTCAGTGGGTCAATAATTGAGTACCAAGCTTGCTTGGGAACTAATTACTGGAGATTTCGCACCAGATTGACCTCCTGACTGGAACATTTCCTCATCCACCTCAGTGTCCAAAAGCATGAAAACTAAGATGGGCACAGCAGGCCTTGGTCCTCATGGACTGTGGCGTCACTAAGTTTAGTTTAGAGGGACATAGAGAACATGATACAGACGGTTTGAGCAATTAGATGTTCATGTATATGTTCAAAAGTTATCAATACTGGTAAAATAAACTAATTATTCACTGTTTATTAGTTAGTATTTAATTTTTTTTTTTTTAATTTCGTAAATATCAAATGTCAGTAAACCATTTTAAACTATTGTTGATTTTTTTCACAAAAGTGTGTTGAAAATTTGGGTGTGGCTTAGATTCGAATAAAAATGCGGTGCATAGAAGTACAAAGATGTACCTGTATATTGTATGAAACTGAGTAGCAAGCCGAAATCGGGCATAATTTTATTCAGGTATCCGACACCGTTCGGAACCGTTATTTTCAAAAGCGCATAATGGATAATTTTCATGATATTTAGTGTCACTTAGATTAGAATATATGCATAAAATTGTTTTAAGGACATTTTGACAAAAAAATTTATTTAAATACAATATTTTGGCAAAAAAATTAACTTAGAATAATCTTTTTTTTCTAAATGTTCTCCTTTTGTGAAAAATGCTTCTATTAGAATAATATTTTGCCTGTATATACGTAGCTCAGACCTCTCTACAGAGGCTCAACTAGAATTTTTAAAATATATAACTTAGAAATGAGTTTATTCATATTTTACGACAACAGAGGGGAGCAATTTTAAGAAAAAAACGCGAATAATTATTTCAATTGGTGGTAACTCTGAAAATAATGTGAATTTTGCAAAAATTCTAGTTGAGCCTCTGTAGTGAGGTCTGAGTTATATACAGGCAAAATATTATAATAGAACCATTTGGAAAAAAAATTATTCTAAGTCAATTTTTTGCCAAAATATTATACTTAAATATTTTTTTTGTCAAAATGTCCTTAAAACACTAAATATCATGAAAATTATCTATTGATGCGCTTTTTTAAAATCACGGTTCCGAACCGAACGTAGTCGGATACCTTAAACGGTTTATATTGATTTTTTTTAATACTGATGATTCTGAGCTGATTCAAAATGTGTTAAATGAAGTTTTTTTTTTTCAAATTTGTTCAATAAAATATATTACTCTTCTTGAATTTTAAATTTGTGTCGCATGTTAACATTATAAATTATTTGAGAGGAACAAAAAGGATCATTA
The DNA here is from genome assembly GCA_019973935.1 of Trichonephila clavipes. NCBI lineage: Eukaryota > Metazoa > Arthropoda > Arachnida > Araneae > Nephilidae > Trichonephila > Trichonephila clavipes. Next base: position 81,388 of record BMAU01000807.1, on the reverse strand, counting down.
ATAGTTTATATCAGATTCATTTGAAGGCAAAGTACTCCAACAAGCCATGGTGACTTATACCTATTTCCTGTTTTAAAAAAACTGATGAGTCATTCAGCAAATAAATTTCGATTCCATTTTTCCTTAAATGATGACTCACTATCAAAGCAATGTTTAAAAAAAGTAAGAAGATTATGCTTTCTAAAAGTATTAGAAATATTATATTGGTACAAAAAAAATATATTTGTTTTCTCAAACTTTGTTAAAAACCTTACATATAAGACTTCGATTAAAATTTGACGGGAGAAAAGCTTCAGAGAATAACCCTTATTCTTAGACATACGGAACTAAGTAAGAAAATAATTGGAATTAAAAAAAGAAAAACAGAAGCGCATGAAAACGTCAAGAACCCCCCCCCCCCCAAAAAAAAATTATAAAACGCATTAGAAGTCATGCTGTTACTAACCAGAACTATAAAAATGCAAGAGTAAGTCATGTGACTAACCGAATGTAACTAAAAGCTTTGAATTTAATTAGTTACAATTTAATTTAAAACAAATAAATGTATGGGGGTTTTAGAGGTAGGGACCATTACATCATTTTGTGGGTAACTGTATTCACATATTGGGTAAAAAACTTTAATAATGGGATTGCAATGGTTTTCAATAGCATGAAAACATTTTAAGATAATATGGTAATAACTTTTCTATAATTTTAAGTTGGAGAACACCTATTGAGGATGAGGTAGTTCTCAACATATTAAAGCGCAGTAATTTTGACTATAAAAATTTTATTCTGTCTAATTTGTCTTTTCTTAATGTGGGCTAGGACTGTTGCACTCCAAATGGGGCGGCGTAAGTTATAACTTTTTTTAAAAGAACTTATTTATAAAGTTGTTTTTGCTGTTGCTAATGCCACCTGATCGGCAAAAGCTAGATCAAGACCCACGAAGTTCATCATGGCAAAGGGCTGAGTGACGTCTGTCGTTAGCCGTAGCTTTGAACACCATACAGGTGATAGAACGATTTAGCTCGGTTTCACCCCAATTTTTAGGGAGAACACCTTGGGGATGTTCAGGGGCCTCCCACCTCTCTTCCTCTTCCACCAACTTCACGAGAGGACTTGCGGTTTGAGGGCTATTTAAAGTACCCCCATGCCGCGAAGGCACAATACATTTACAAACATCCATGTCTTCTCCGGGATTCAAACCCAGGCCCAACGGCACAACAGTCAGCGTCGCTAACCGCTATACCGGATGGGTGACTTTAAAGTAGAACTGTGTTATGTAGTAGCAAAGAATTTCCATAAATAGCAAAATGCTAAGATTTTGGTCTTGCACACTAGCATGTACACGATATACATTTAAATATTTTGTCTGTGCGTAAACCTCGAGGTCGTGAAGCCAAAATTCACTGAAAATGGACAACGCAGAATGACATAGTACCTCAATAGTGTGAAAAATGAAATGCAATGAATATATGAATACAAATTTTATAAAGACGAGAATCTAATAGCTTGCGGTAACGTTTCACGTCACGCAGCTGTAAATCGGTTTTTGTGGTTAGGGTAACCACGTCTCTGTGTACACTTGTACTCTTAAAATATTGCGCGATCTTGTCTTTGGGCATCGCCCTGGCAACCTTTGACACAGCGAGGAGCCCCCTTACCCAAGAACCGGATGCAATTCGCGGATAAAGCTGCCGACTCCTACCATACCAAAGACCCAAGAGAGGGCAGAGAGAGAAGACGGTTTCAAAACTTCACTGAGAATGGTTGCAGTCTCCTCCCTCACAAACAACAGAATTGGAAATCTAATTATCGGAACAATATTTTTAATAACTTCAATGTATATACTGTAATTAATAGCTGTGGCGTAAATAAACTAAATATTTGAATTAATAAATATCACGCTATCACTATTTATCTCAAATGTCACACTTGCAAAACCCCTATAATGCCGACATTTTAAATATCTTAATACAAAATTTATTCGAATCTAAGCCGCCATCGGTTCGAAGCCACTCGCCAAATTCTCAATAAGTTTTTGGGAAAAATGAAAAATAGTGTAAAATACTTCATCGATATATCCTTTCTTTTAAATAAACAGTACTTAGGTGTATATATGGAAATGTAGTTTTTATATGTGCACTTATTTTTTCTATATTTTTATAGCTATCATTTTAATATCCGGCGTATAACGTGCACTCATAAGTTTCGATCTTATTTGTTGTGTTAAAAGTGGGCGTTATACGCCGAAAGAATATATGGTATATATTCTGACTAACCCTATTCACCGTTACATTTCAGAATGCAAGATGAAAGATCTAGCAAACGAATATCTGCAGTATCATCTGGGGCAAGAGATCCAATGAGAATAAACTGGTAAGTACTGCATTCGCATTAACATGAATATCAAACTGATAAAGTAGCAATTAATAAGACATTTTTAAATTTAATATTTCTTATACTCTAGTTAATCGAGCAAGTTCCCCGTTTTAAATGATTTTCGTTTTGAAGTTATCCTAGCAAATTATGTGTTTTTAAACCAATAATGCTATCCCATCGCATTGATAGTTGCAGGAATCTGGAAGATATAGAATTATAAGACGCGTATATATATCGTGTGTTCTATTTAAAAAACTATTTAAAAAACTATTAATAAAACTATTTAAAACTATTGAAGCTATATTTAAAAAACTATTTAAAAAACTATTAATAAAACTATTGAAACTATTTAAAAAAATATATTATTTTTTACTCTGTGTATTCATTTGTCTCGAAAAATATAGAATTGTAACTTACATATATTTTATTTTGCAATATTATTCTACAAAATCTTATTTTTTTAAAAAGTATGAACGTCCAATTTAATGATAGCTGTATGCTTCTAAAAGTTGAGCTGTCACAGGGATGGCATAGCTAGCTAATATACATTAGAATTTATTCCCAAACATGGCAGCACAGAAAAAAATTACGATGAGTAATAGGTATTGCGTTGCGTGACTAAATCTAAACAACATAGCTGCTGTTAGGATTAGACTGAAAGTCTCTCCCTGAGTCCGCAAGAGGGATTTGTTGGATTCATTACATTGCATTAAAGCCGGGGTAGGCATTAAGACGATCGCGATCGACTGGTGGACCTTCAGGACATTTGGGGGTAACCGCCTTCACATAAAACCTTAGATACGCATACTAAAAGAAACATAGATGCTTATCAAGATAATAGAAACACCCGTGAATAAAACTCCAACCCAAATTTGAGAGACGTTTTCAAGAATTTACTAGACTAGAATCACAGAAAAGTTGCATTCATAGGTTATCCGCTTAGTAATGTTGATGTGAAAAATATAACTATATATATGTTACATGTTCTCTTTATCTCTCGAGGAAAACGAAGCTTTTCTCTTTCTAAAGGGCGTACTTTGTGAAGAATAACTTTTGGAATCTATTAGTTGAAGTAAAGTATCCCAAATTTAAAAAAGCAGCAATTCATTTAACATCGTTCTTTCGCTCTACCTACCAGTATAAATCTATATTTTCAACGAAGAATATAATTAAGACAACATATTCCAGTTTCACAGACGACCACTTAAAATCCAGTGTGAGATTAGCAGTTAGTAATTATATACCAAGGTATTCAAGATTGGGGCGGATAAAAAGAAGACTAAGTCGTCTATTGAGACTATAGCTATAAGAACTAATTTTAAGGAAAAATTATTTAATTTGTGATGTATTGTGAATTGTTTGAAAAATCAACATGTGCAGTGGCGCACACAGGAATTTTTCAAGGGAGGGTCCGGGGTTGAAAGTTCACCATTCTTGTATCATGCTCCTTTTGATTTTGTCGATTTTCGGGAACAAAACACAGTACAAAACTAATTATTGAATAAATAATTAGCATTAATTAATAAAATTAATCATTAATAACAAATACTTAATTAAATTTTACGTACTATGTACTTAGAATTATAATCAATCGGGAAAAAAATCAAGGGCTTTGGGGTGATCCGGACCCCCCCCCCTTGTGTGCGCCACTGACAACATGTAATATTAAATTTATGTCAATAATTATTATGCTCGCATTTTGCGTTTTACTTAAAACGTAGTTTTAAAAGAGTAAGTTTTTCTGCTGTAGTTATGTAGGTAAGTACACATTGTATTTATTATTGTTATAATACAAATATTGCTCTTCGCACCTACGTCACATGGTGGACCGCAACACTTAGAAAAAATTAAAAGTAGACCGTGCCATGTAAAAGTCTGCCCACCCTTGCATTAAAGGGTACTTTTATATATTGTTCTATAAAAACTTTCAGAAATTTTTTTTGGTAAAAATAATAACACGCTCTACATTTATAATTATAAGCGATCCGTAAGATTTTGAATTACTGAAAATAATATAAAATGGTCATAACAATAATAATGCCAAATCATCATATTTGAATGTATTAAAAGATTGCGACTCAAAAAGGACCATTACAGATCTTATGGCGAACAAAAAATTCAAATTATAATACGTGAAGTATTTGAAGTGCTTATTTAAGATAAAAAATCAGCACAAGGTAACAATTAAATAATTTTAATGGAACACACACAAAACTAATTAGATACATCTTAGTGAGTCTTTTTAGTTTTATTGGGTTTTTTTAATAAAGTAAGAGGATATTTTTAATGAAGTGTAAAATATTACACTACTGGTCATCAAAATTGCTACACCAAGAAGACAACATGCTACAGACGTGAAATTTAAAAGACAGGAAGAAGGTGCTGTGATATGTAAATGATTAGCTTTTCAGCGCATTCAGACAAAGTAGCCCCGGTAGCGACACCTACAATGTGATTAAGTGAGGGAATTGTGTGTGTGTTTAGCTGGTTTATCATACACTAATTGCATTTGAACGTTGTTGCCTGGTGAAAAGTTGTTGTGATGCCTCGTGTAAAAGGCTGAAATGTGTACCAGCCCGCTTAGGACATTGAAAAAGGTGGAATTGTAGCGTACCGGGATTGCGGATTATCGTATCTCAGTATTACTGCTCACGTCGGTCGAGGTCCAATGACTGTTAGGAGAATATATAATCCATGGTTTCAGGATGGTAATATGGAACGCCGTGCTGGATTTCAACGACCCCTATCACTAGCAGCCGAGAAGACAGGTATGTTACTCGCATAACCTTAATGTATCGTGCAGCCACGTCATGAGCAGAAAGTCAAGAATTGGGGTTGTTTGCAACACAATAAGTGTCTGCACGAACATTTCGACGACGTTTACAGCAGTATGGGCTCTCAGCCAGGAGAGCATGGCTGCGGCTACTCTTGACGCTTAATCACAGACAAGAGCGTCTTCAATGGTGTAATCAACGACGAACCTGAGCGCACGAATAACCCGACGTCATTTTTTCTGATGAAACTAGGTTCTGTTTACAGCATCAAGATGATCGCATCCGTGTTTGTGGCATCGTGGTGAACGCACATTGGAAACGTGCATTTGTCATCATCATACTGGCCAATCACCTGGTATGATCGTATGAGGTGCTGCTGAACACACGTCTGGGTCACCTCTCTCTTGCCCTGACGGCATATTGAACAGTGCACGTTACATTTCTGGTGTGTTGCGACCCCTGGCTCTACACTTAATTCGAGCCCTACGAAACCCTACGTTTCAGCAGGATAATGCACGACCGGAGGTTACCGGTATTGTACGGACCTTCCTTTAATACGGAAAAGGTTTGGCTGTTTCCCTTGCCTGCACGTTCATCAGATCTCTCACCAACAGAAAACATCTGGTCTATGGTTGCCGAGCGACTGTCTCGTCACCATACGGCAGTCACATCGGTTGATGACCTGTGGCACCGTGTTGAAGCTGCATTGGTATCTGTACCTGTAGATGCCATCCAATCTCTGTTTGGCTCAATGCCCAGGTGTATAAGTGCTGTTATTATTGCCAGAGATGGCTGTTCTGATTTCTCAGGATATATGCAACCAAATTTCTTGAAAATTTAATCTCCAGTTATTTCTAGTATAATATATTTGTCCAACAAATATCATTTTGTTATCTGCATTTCTTCTTGGTGGGGCTATTTTAATGGCCAGTAGTGCAAATAGTATTATAATTTGAAAACAAATCTAAAATTATATGCATATATACTATCTCTTTTTGTGTGATGCACCTGTTAAGGTTTGAAAATTCCTCGAGGCTCAGGGACGTCTTAAAGCATGGGTCAACTAGGCTCGAGTCCAGGGCCTTGTCTAGACTCAAATTCAACGATCCGAATACGTTTAAAGTTAAAATGTTATTCACGGACATAGTCTCCAAAAAACTGGAAATTTTGTACTACATGCCAACTGGCATCAGAGTCAAGACCGTATTGTTGTCATCCTTGTCTAGACTTAGGCCTACCCCCATATATCCTTATTGGTCATTAGTCGAAAGGTGGCAGTCTGTATAGCCGGTTTGTGAGATTGTGAATCATGTACGTTTATTTGTTTCTACTTACCGTTTGCACGAATATTTGACTACGCATGCTATATACTGTCTACTTTTACGGATCATAGGTTGGACTTAATTTTCATAGGAGCTCAGAGTCTCAAGAAATCTTAAGATGTCCCTGTTGATGCATGAAAAGGTGTCAACAAAAAAGATATTAACTAATCAAAAATATCATTATATAGATAGTTTATATAACTTATATAAATTTGCGTTTTCAGACTCTGGTTAGCAAACATTTGAGAAAAAAGAAAAATAAGCTCTTTAGGTATTTGCCTTGGCAGCTGCTATTTATTCGATCAACATTGATTCGATGTAACAATTTTGTCATTTAATATTGTTTAACTGTATTTCAGGAAAGCTGTGAAGGCAACAGCTCTGTTGTTTCCACTGCTTGGTCTAACTCATCTCATGTTTTGCATCAATCCCAAAGACGACGCCACTTTCGAAGAGGCATACATGATCACCAATGCTATTCTGCAGTCTTCTCAGGTAACTCTTGTTACTGAATGACTCTTCCTTTCTTTGAATTTGCAATAATAAGATAATCTGAATGAATCTTAAAGTAAAAGGGAAAATAAATAGAAGTGTGCTTAGATACATGCAGATATTTTTGAGAATAAATAACTGTAATTATAGTGTACATAAAACATTTATTTTATACCAAAAAAGAAATATGTCTCTTATTTTTCTTGTTTTACTGTACAATTTCAAAATAGATCTGAAATTAATAAGAAATATTTTGAAGAGATCGTTATAAATTTTGTGTCACTTATATTGTTGAAAATGCATTCTTATTTTTTATTTATTTATTCCTATGATGGGAATATTAGATATAAAACTGTATAGTTATTTCTTTTTTTCTGGGAGTGGCAACAGTGAATATAGTTTTATCACATTTTATGAATGGCAACACTGATGCTCAAATATTTGTTCGATTGTTATGAAAGAGAAGTTGGAGTACACAGTTTCGGTGATCTTGAAAAGATTATTTGTCTCTTCATCTTAAAATACAAGCCACCGTAGTTTGTAGCAGTGTAAAAATTAATTTACTTCTATATTTTCAGAAGTATATGGAACGAAAGTATTTTGCCGACCGTACAATTAACCTTTTTAGAACGCTAAGAAATTAAGTTTATAGATTTTTTTTAAAGCTTTAACAAATATCCTTTGTGTTTACATTAATTCGAATTAAGACTTAAATTAGATTTTACGCTCATCTGAAAATATTTGCTTTATTTGCTTAGTTGTTTAACCTCATTTAGATTTTGATTCCTTCAAAAAAGCCATACAGTTAAAAAATTTATTTAAAAAAAAATCTCTTCCTTTTTTTAAATTTTAGCAATCTTAACATATCGAGTGGCAAAAACCTGAGCAATAACTTTTTAATTAGATTTTTTTTAAAACGCGAGAAATTTGATTTACCGTTCATATTTAAAACAAGAAAACAATTAGAATTAATTTCAATGATTCTTTTATCTATTTTCTGTCAATATACTGAATTAAATGTAATCTTCAGCTTTTTTGTCGTACTGATAGATGGTCCTTAGTCTTCCATTTATTTAATTTAATGTTACTGAAATAAGTTGTAAAACATGTTCTCATAAATTAGAATGCATGAAAGTTTAAATGCAGTATATCTATTTCCATATTGTAAATTAATCTTTTTTTATCTTTTCTGTTTTTTATTTAATAATAAATGAAACCCCACACTAAAAGTTAAAGTTATTTCTTTCTATATTTAAACATTGTTATTCATCGGAAATTAATTCTGATTTTGTAGAGAAATAATACTGCTAATTGAAATAATAATTAATTTCAAATAATTTAAAACTGAAATTAAGTGAATCCAGAATAATAATGATGCCTTGATAATGTTAATAATGTTTTGAAATGTAATTTCTCTTTTGCACTAATACCTTGATTTTTTTTTATTTTTCAGGAAGAAATTAATAACAATATCATAACTATAATTTATCTAATCATTAGTTTAACATGTATTTCCACTAATTTTCTGTCCACAACACACAAATTGTTACACAAATACAAAAATCAGTTATCCAACCCAATCTAAGAACACAAATGATTTGATAAAAATACTTCAAAATTATTCTTAATTCATTTGCAGTTCACATAATTTTAAGTATGTTACCCAATTTCAAAGCAACATCAACTAAAACAATAATTTTACAATAAGAATCTGCTCCAAACAAATCTAGCGATTATTAAATATCTCCATTCTTATATGGTCGTGCAGGCTTAGACATAAATACATAACATTTGTTAAATTATTCATAAAATGGGAGATAAGAACAATTAAAGGGTTATTTAAAATGTTTTCAAAAATATTATTATGTTAAGAAATGTATAAAATACAATAAAAATATTGTTACATTAAATTATCAATTTTTCTCTGTTTTGAAGAGTATGTTAAGAGATTTTTCAATTGTTGACGATTGATAAGCAGAGTGATAACTGAGTTAGGTTACTGAGTTAGGTTATCGAATACTGACGATTGATAAATTGGATTACAGTTGAATTTGAAACTCATGACTGAATGTATTTCTTTAAAAAAAAAGTCACGAGGAAATTGTTGAACTGAAAAAAAGAAATTCTATTAATTTTTGAAATAACTAAAAAATGATTTTAGAATTTTTTTTGAAAAATTTAAAATTAAAAATAAAAAAATTTCTTTGTATTAATGTATTTTCTTAAGGGTATGATATATTTAATGCTCATGCATTAACTAACAACGACTACAATGAATATAAAAGGCATCATCTAGAATTACAATGAGAAAAACAAAACCATTTAAGATAGAAAATTAGAATAGAAAAAACCATTTAAGTCTTATTTGTATGTGAGTGAGAGAGAGAGAGAGAGAGAGAGATTGGAATTCGAACAAACACAAAATAAAAACGGGGCAAAAATTCTTTAATAATGCTTTAAAAATAGAAATGTTCTCTCTCCCTTTTAAATCAGATCATATTAGTATTAACAACAAGTTTAATAATAACAAATGATCATGAAACGACAGATAAAATTAGTAATAACATATTAATTTTTTAAAAAAAATAAATGATTTAAGACAGACGACAGATCTTATACAGTGCACCTGCAATTTTGTATAAAATTTAATGTTTTCGACTAATAAAACTTAACATATTGGAATTGGTATTTTTTATATCTGCAACTTATTTTCATTCCAATTACATAATCAATTTTTAAAACATAATATAACTATTATTTTGAAAAATTAATAAACAAAAGCTACTGAAAAATTATGCCACAAAAGTCCTTGTACAGTTTAAAAAAATCTGAACACAGCTTTAAATACATTTTTTCTGCATGGAGGAGGAGGTGTTCACGTTCCAACTAAATTTTGGGATTAATTTCCTCAGATTTTCTTCAATATACTATTATACATCCGTTGGAATCAAAAATGGGGAACTTTCTATCATCCCAACCAATTTGCTGTCAACGTTGAGTTTTCTGAAACTGCATCCCTGGAATCTAGTTGGAAGAGAGAAGCATGGAGGTAGAGTCGTTTTTGCGTGGGGGTGTATATCGGATTCAGGATTAGGTAATTTGTTATTTTTTTTATGGTATTGTGCATCATGAGCTCTATTTAAATATTTTAAAGAAGAATTTGATGTTATCCGCTGAAAATTTTGATATTGGAGACGACTTCTTTTTTTTTTTTTTTTTTTTACAAAATAATGACTCCTAGCGCACTGCCTGAAAGTAGGACATCACTGGTGTCTCTATAACTGTTCCCAAATTTTGAGAACACCTCCTAGATTACCTGATTCAAGCCTAGTAGAACATATTTGGTGAGAATTTTATTTAAAAAAAAAAGAAAAGATGACATATACAAACAAAATGTGAAGTAAAAACAATAATCATAGAAGAATGGAGGAACATCGATGCTAATATTACAAAAAAAAGCTGATTAAATCTATACCAAGACGTTTTTGCGGATGCTAAAAGATGTCTTATAAAATTCTAAATTTAAGAACAAATACAATATTTAAAGTTATGTTGAGATTTTTTTAAGGGTACGAAGACTTATGAGGCGTAGTTTTTTAGTGGCTTTTTGAATATTAATTTTTAAAAATAGTATATTATATTTTAAAAATGATTATATTATTCCTATAAAAAACAAGTTGCAGATATCATTAAAAAAATTACAATTCCGATATATTAATTTTCATTAGCCGAAAACATTAGATTTTATAGAAAATTGCAAGGGTACACAAACAATTTTGTGGGCCACTGTATGTATTCTAAAATCACCAAAAATTCTTCTTGTGTTTTTCGTATACTTGGGCTTATATATTATCAAGATGAGTCATAAAAAATGAAGAGTCATGAAAATAGAAGGATTTAATATATAATAGAGCATTGTCTTGAAAAGTTATAATAGTAAAAGTCAATCTTGTTGAAAAGCTGCATGTATAAGAATAGCAACATAACTGAATGTGGTATGAAATTAGTCTTACAAGCATTATAATTCTTAGAGCAGAGAATTACGTATCGTACTCTCTCATCCTTTCGAAAAGCTGTCTACCTTTCGTCTCCATTTCTACGAAAAAAAGCTTCCCTTTCCTTCAAATTTTAGTTACTCTTTATATTTTTGAAATTACATCTTTTACGTAATTATTTCAGTATTTTTATGTATGAAATCTTTCTCACACACATGCATACATTGCTTAATATTTAATATGCTGCATATAAACGAAAAGAATATAATTTTATAAATTTTGCTCGTTTCGCTTTAAAATAAAAGAGAACAATTTTCATTTTTTTTACTGCAGTAATTTTTAACAGTGAATTTGCCAGTAATTTAACATCTTGAATCTACCAGACATCAGTGATACATATTGGTCTGAGATTCTATTTTAGAATTTCTTGTAAGTAAATATAAATAAGAGTTGATTGTGTCTGGCGCTATCAGTAGCGGAAAACAAGAACAAATGTAACACCACGCTTCCTTTCTTTGAAATGCCATATATATTTAAAGATTTGTTATAAACAATGTTCTAACAAACATCCAAAAATAAAACTTTCTTTAAACCACATTTAATTGTTTTTTACAAATTTAAAGGTTAAACTTTTATCGCTTTAAGTTTTTTTAATTCCAATTATCGTTTGCTTAAAAAGAATTATGTTCGTAAAAACATAAATCTGCTTTTTTTTCATAATGTCATCTTTTTTAACAAAAATTTCATAACATTTTATGAAAATTTTCTGATGAGTACAGCTTTATTTCAATAATTTTTTCTTTCTTTATTTATTTTTCTTCAAAAAAAATGCATGTGTGATTCTTTAATTTCTTTCTTTGAAAAACAGAGTGTAAAGAATCCATTTCTTTTGTTTTTATAAAATTCTTCTTGTTTTTGAAAGAATTTAAAAAGAAAACCTTTATAACAATCAAGGCTATCATTCTTCTTATAATTTTTCATTCATGTTCAAAAAAATCTATATACATAAATAAAATAGTATATTTAAATTACATTGTTTGAAAGAAACTCTTTTCAAGAACGAAATTGGAAGGATTTTATCGGAACAGAAATAATTTTATTCTTGTAACGGAAAAAGTATCAAAGCCTTTTTTCTTTATATATTTCATCTTCAACAACATAAATAAATAAGCCTACTTTAGTTGCAAAAAGGACGTAATCCGTCTCACAAACATCAAACTGAGAATTTTCTCTCTCTCATTAACTGCATAAGAATGTAGATATCCACATTTATTTAAAAGTTTATTCACTATTAAATAATTGTTCATTTAATTAGGGCCACCTCCGTCTAATATTAAAGAACAGAAATAAAATCGACAATATTCCAAATTTAGAGCTTGCTTTCTGATGTTAAGTTAACCCGTCCTTATAAAATATGAAACAGAATAAGGTGTAAGTAAAACAATTAACTGAAACATACTTGGTTAATAATTAGTGAGAAAATGGAAAACTCTCTCTTTTTAATCTATTTAACTCTTAATGTTTACATTTATTGCCAGCAGATTATTTCAAAAAAAAATTCGATATGCGAAGAAAGGATAAATGAAAAAATTTATCTAGTTTATCATTCTTGATTTAATATTGTGTTGCCACTACCTTCATTTTTAAGTGTAGATAATGCTTGAAAGATATGTTTGTACTCTCATTATTTTCAGAGCGAAGTTCGGTTTGAGGTTATATGATAAGGAAATGAGATATACTGTATCTAAGTAGATCAACGTATGTTTAGTACCTGTAGGTGAAGATTGTTTTTTATTCAAAAGTGTTTTCCATTACAAAGAAATCTCAAAAAGAATTTGGGGAAAGAGTTACTTTTTATTCTAGCAGTAAAAAAAAATTACTTTAATAAAACAGATGTCTTAATTATATATACACACACTTAATATAAAAAGATATTTTCCTAAATGTATAATTTGATAAACATGTTAATCATCTTGAAAATCATTTAAAAACGAGCCTTTCCTTGCTTAAGCTACGTGAAATAGTGGAAAGTACTACAGACAGTAAGGAAGAATCTGAATCAAATTTTATGACAGACAATAATATCGTCTGAGAAGTTCGAGTCTATTGTTCAATTATGCAATTTCTTCTCACATTCTGCAACTGTTCAGTCTTTCTTCCATCTATGAGAGCTTTTTAACAACCTTTATTAATTGTAATAACAGGTGGTGCCTATTATTCAATACAGTGGCGCCCACAAGGGGGGGTCCAGATCCCCCCAAAGCCCTTGATTTTTTTTCGATTGATTATAATTCTAAGTATATAGTACGTAAAATTTAATTAAATATTTGTTATTAATGATTAATTTTAATAATTAATGCTAATTATTTATTCAATAATTAGTTTTTTACTGTGTTTTGTTCCCGAAAATCTACAAAATCAAAAGAAACATGATACAAGGTTGGTGAACTTTCAATCCGCACCCCCTCCTTGAAAAATTCCTGCATGCGCTATTGGTTCAATATGATTCGCTCGCTTTATGCATACCAACAATTCTACCTCTTCCGAAACCGTTTATTTGTTGGTTAATACGTCATAACGGCATTACTTGTACTGTCTCCAAGAGTATTATTAGGTAGTGCAAATAGAGGTGACGAGAGAAGCATTACAACAGTTTGCAAGTGTAGATCTTTTATAAGATGCTAATAAGCATTCGAACTCGTCTTAAATGCATCCAATTTTGTCTCGTATTCAGCCAATCTTGCCACACATTCCCCTAAATACACCTAACTCTTTTTACCTAGTAGATACATTTCTTCGACAATTTGTCACAAGTTGTTCCATACTTGTAGCAAATGTCAAGCCCTCATGAATTAAATCAGCTGTTAATAGCTGAACTTCATCTTCGACTTCTTTATTATCATAAACTGTGATAAGCTCGATGAAATAGCCTTCATTCAAAAGGCGTGAATCCCCCAATTGTTTTTTAAATCCGTGCTGGAACAAAAAATTCGTGTAAAAAAATTATTGAATTCGTGTACCGTGTTATTTCAAAATCGTGTAAAAAAAAAAGAGTTGGGTGTACATCTCTCATTACGCCAATATCGCCTTATATTTATATAGTATGATGCGTCGTCTTAATCAAGAATAATTCATCTTCAGTTAACTTTGAATTTAATTGCTCATTACTATTTACGTTTACACATCGTCATTTATAAATGAATAAATTTCACGTCTTTAATGTCTAAAACGTCTTCTTTTTGGACACGATGGTTCATCATTTCATGTGTCATGGCGTCGCCTGCTACGAGCATCTGAAAACTGACAGGCTCTCAAAACACTGTATGCTAACAGGCATGCGCATCAGACATATTCAGCACAGAACAGAGAGATCTCGTGGCTTAGCAATAGTGGCCGGAACCACATTTATGCATCTTACGCTTCTCAAGTCTACATTCATGAATACGTGCATTTCAGCTCACCATTAGGCTTACCTCGCAAGTAATAACCAGTTATACTTGACAATCAAAAATTGACAGTTAGAGTCAGAAATATTGCATTGACATTTATAAATTTCTAAATGAGGAGACAGGAGATCAAATGTTTCACTGAGTAATATTGCAACATCTAACATTCCAAAAAAAATTCCTTTAAAGTTCCTTGTTTAGTCCATATAGGAGTATTACCATCACCATAGATAAAGAAAATTTTAATTTAGTTTTCTTAAAAAGAAACATGAAGTGGGTCGATAAATGAGTACCAGCTTGTTTGGCGACTTAAACACTGGGCGTCTCGCTTCGGACTGATCACCTGATCGGGACATCTGCTCATGCACCTCAGTGCCCAATCGTCACGAATACTGAGATAGGCACAGTAGGCCATGGCCTGGATTTGGGGATTTTTTTCTAAAGGTAGAGCCCGGTGCCTTATTGATTCTGCGTCGTCGCGGGCCACACAACCTTGCTCGTAATGATTGCGTAAGCCTGCATACATCTCATTTCAATACCATTTTAAATATTCCACTTGTCTGTGAGTGAGTCCTAACAGCATTATAAAAAGAGTGTACAGGGAAATGTAAAAGCGAAGACAAGAAAAGTTTTAATACTTTGCAATGGCTGAATAGTTAATAAGATGCCAATTGCAAAGTAGAAGTGCAGGCTGTGACCAAAATCAACATTCACTAAACATGAAAATTTAATAATTTACAGTGCACCTTTTTGATGAAGATATTTTCATAGGAAATTTTAGGATAATGGGCTAAATTTATGTGACGTCATATAATCACGGTGATAATGATAACAACATGTTTCTAGTCAATCAGTTCAAAAACTCATGTGATGTCACAGTCACACCATAAAAACAATTATGTGTTTCCAGCTGATTAGTTGATCCACTTCGTTGTTGCCAAATTTTTCTCTTTGTAGAAACTTTCTCTTAAAAAGTACACATTTGTCAACAATAATAATGCAAATAATATGCAAAATGCATTTTATTTAAAAGTACATGCATAAAATGAGATTCTTTTTTCTTTTAAATTTTAAAACTTTTGAGAAGAAATATTTTTTATAACACTTAAACATCGTTAGCCAAAAATAAAATTTAAAATTTTACAAATAGAACAACAAGTACAATTAGTTTAATTTCTGTTTTTAATTTAATGGAGAACACGTGTTTGTATGTCTTCATCACGTGACCGTCATGAATTGAGCCCATTGGATGAATGCTACCTGCAGTATCATATTTTTTTTCTTATTTCTAGAGAATGATCATGGAAACCAATTAAAGAACTCCTTCTGAGATAACGTCGATTTAACTGAACGGGAGACCAAAGGCTCCCTAATCCTTACACTAATTCTAGCATTATCGTATCAACATTTACAATGAATAATTGTAGTAACACGCAATGACATATTTTCGAGATTCGGAATCAATTGGAGGAAATCAACCTTCATCTT
The DNA here is from genome assembly GCA_019973935.1 of Trichonephila clavipes. Classification (NCBI taxonomy): domain Eukaryota; kingdom Metazoa; phylum Arthropoda; class Arachnida; order Araneae; family Nephilidae; genus Trichonephila; species Trichonephila clavipes. Next base: position 65,507 of record BMAU01000807.1, on the reverse strand, counting down.
TGTATAAAATGAACAAATAGTGCCAATTACCAGTGACACATCGGACAAAGATTTAATGAAGGATAACTATGGTGTGTCATAAATCTATATCTAATTTCAAGTTTTAAAACTAGAACGTTTTTCATTATATTTAAATAAATACCTACAGAGAATCACAGGATACATTTGTAGGGTATTATACCCTGAATCAGTTTCTTTGAATCAAAAGACGTCGCCAAATATCGTGATATGCAGATAATTGTGAAAACTCCACGTCCGTTCGACCACAGCAATAATCGATACTTTTTTTTTAATTACCAATGTATTTTTGCTTAGCGAAACTGGCCTATAGTGTGATACGTAAGTACCCATTTGTTGTGGGTTTTATAGAATCAAAGATTTTAACAATTTGTAAGACAGTATCAGTCCCCCCTCTATCAAAATCTTAATTTTCTTTCATGATGTAATATTTAGATAGTATTTCTTCATTTAAATGGGAATCAATCCCAATGAAATATTAAATGCATACTCAATTTTTGAATAATATATTACGTATTAGGAATGATATAAAGAAAAAACATAATTTTTATGAAAGATTATATATATATATATTTACTGTCGATTTCAAAGTAAAAGCATATTGCGTTTTTCTTAATTTAATTTTCTTTCACTGATATAGTTTTATAATAATAGACTAAAATGATATCCAATTTATACTCATGGAAAATTATTTTCGTTTTTCAGGGCTTTTTCGTTGGACTTCTTTATTGTTTTATGAATTCAGAAGTAAGTATTGCATGAGAAATCACCTATGAAAATATTTTAATTGAGAAAATGTATTGCTTTATAAAATTTAAAAAATATTCGCAAGAGTAAGGGTATAATATTGTGTAACATAATTTTTGAAGCATGTACTCACCTCATTTTAGCGAGGTACCTTAAAAAGCATTTCAATAAGGTTCACTTTCCAATTATTTTTGTCTGAAATATAAAAGTTACACAAATTTAATACTTTGGTTATGACTATTACAAGGTTTTGATAATGGGGCACGTAGGAATTCCATTTGTTTTTAAAATTACTTATTAAAAGTACTTTGTAAATCTAGAACAAAAACTAAATACACATATCCTGAATCATTACGTAATGCAAAATTAGTCTTTAATATATCTATATAACATAAAATGCTCGTGAGACAATTGAGAAAATGGGTTTTTCTCTGCCAAACACAAGTTACCCATTACTAAGCTTCAACCAGTAAAATTAGTTTTAAATAAAACTTTACTTCTTTTCTTGTAGATTGTATTGATAAAATTCTTTTCACTTTAATGCTATAAATTTTTTTCCAAGAAGTCATTCAAAATGTTTTTACACAAATGGAAAATATCTTTATAATAAATGTCTAGCTTTCTGATAATTTAAAATTCATTTCTAAAGTACATTGCTAGTATACGGAAAGATTTGAAAAAATGGAGTAAATATCCTCATGTAAAAACGAGATATGAGACAAGTAAAAGTTAAGGCTATAGATATTTAACACCTTTATTGGATCGCGGAGAAACTTATTTTGTATTGCTCAAATTTTTTGGTAAAATAGCGGTTTAATTTACAAAGTATTATGAAACATTTTAATTCCATATTTCTTAAGAAAAAATTTACTTTTTGCAATCCTTTTTAGTTGATTTTTTTAAAAAAAAAACATCTAACCACCTGAATAAAATTAAAATTATTCAGACGATTTTATTAATTAGTTTAATATGTCTCTTGTTGATAAAACACTATTTATTCACATATTTTTTTAAAAAATTAGATATATATATTTTCATAAATAATCTTAATCAATATTTATACTACATTGTAGAATGTATTGCTTTTCATAGGTCCAAACTGTGGTTCGAAATAGCTATTTGAGAGCAGTGATTCGGCGCAATCCCAACCATAAATACACGAGAACCAGAAGTTTGCCGCGAACGTCTACTGCATTTCTATCCCACACCGAAGTGTCAATGGCCGATACAGCTCGGCACAAAGTGGCACCTCACAGAAAAAATTTAATGCCCCTGCGTGAGGTTTCCGTAAATGGCAAAAAGGCAGAAGATGACAAGGACATGGAAAGAACATATGTCTTCTAAGCAATCAGTTTCACGAAGGTCGCATAAATTATAACAATGTCCGCAAGGAAAAAAATTACCAAAAGCGAAAGATTCTAAATGTCTACCAAGAACACAACTCTAGTGTATGAGTACGGATCTATTAATTTCTATGGCGACAAGTATGATATACCTGTACTTGATGCATTCACGTTGGGTTTTGCTTAATCACAAATAGTTTTTCATTTAACATTATTAAAAATGTCTTTTTTCTAATCATGACATGATAATTTGTGAGTTATGAACCACATCGATTTGTTTTTAAGCGATCCCGGTATGAATGCGTTTTGTTGTGAATTCGATTGAAAATAATCTCACGCCCATAACAAAGACTTAGAATCGAGAGTTGTTTTACGAGTAGACAGTAAAATGAAGGCTCATAATAAAAATGGAAGTTGATACGACGAAAAGTTCTATGTATGGAAAACTATTTATGGTCAAATAATGAGAATGGAATGAATAATATAATGATGTACATCATCTCTGACTTATTCAACAAGTTACTGAGGGAAATCATGAAATGATGGAAGAAATCCAAAGCAACTCAGTGACTAGTAGAAAAGCTGTTATGGAATTTTCTCAAATGAAAATATTTCGTGAACTATACTGAGAGAGAGATATGAATCAGTTACAGAATATTATGTTAATTTCGTCTTTGAAAGACTTTATTATCAGTTCTTAAAAAATAACTAATAGCTACATTATCTCCTATGATTTTTAAGTGTGTTAGAATACTTCTCCAAAACAAATGGGAGAGATTTTTATGCATTTATCCTCCATAATTTATTTTAAAAGTGTTAAACAATCAAGATAAAAAAGAAATTTCCATATGACTGGTTGTTAATATTTTTACCATTGCTCGTCTGGCAAGATCTGACGTCTTGTAACTGGTTTAAACTTTGTACATGAATATCAGATAAGTGTATGTAATCTAACTAATATTGTAAGTGCATTTCTCATTTTTTTTTCAGCTAATGAAATTGATATAATCATAAATATTTCCTAGAATTTGGGAGGATTGGCGGTTAGAGATTTTCATAGTTCCTAAAATAATTAAAAATAAACACGTCTTTTTTTTCTAAAATTTATTCAAAATTCACTTTGAATTTTGTTTAAACTATTTCTCTTTCTACTATTTCATTAAAACTGGAAAAGGTTATTTTTATAGAATGAAGTCTTCCACAAACTGCAAATTTAATTCTCATAAACGAACTTCAGAACTACTTTATTATCAACATTCAGAACCAAACTTATTAGCAAAATAAAAATTCAATTAAAATAATATGATTACATTTTTCTTTTAGATGACAGGAAAGCTTTTATTCTTTCCCCTTTTACCTTTATTGTCACACATACCATGCAACATATAATAAAAAACGAGTTTAGCAACTTTATACGAAGTGATTAAGGTTACACTTTCAAAGTGATGCAGAAAAAAAAACCATTTGTGAGATTGGCTTAAAATTTAAACTTACAATACTTGAAGAAGAGGAAAGGTATTGCAAATGAAAAAAATTCCAAAGTTTATCGATAGATGGCGCTGTAAGTATCAAAATGAAAGTGGATTCGGCTACAATTTTGAATCGAATTTCGACGTTATAGTATAAGTTGCACATTAAACCAACTGCACTTTGAGATGCGCATGACTTGTTTTGGTTTTTTTCAGGGAAAAGCCCGTCCACCAGCACAAGTCCATACCACACTGGATGGAAAAAATTGGTTTTTAATTACCTTTGGACGAAAAACCACATGAACAGTAAAAATGGAAACTCCGATTAATCTTTTTATGCCATACCGTTTCTAACTTCTTCAAATATTTTCAGTTCAAATTTGAAGTCATTCTGACCTTTGGTTCTTCTGTTATAGCATTTTGTAAATGAAACTTTAATTATGATCACTCTGTACATAATGCTAGAATAAACGAGATGTCCTTGTTTCAAAAATACACAATACTCCTGTCAGATAAATGTGTTTTTAATTTGTCGTCTCGAGAACCAGCAAGATTATTTTTAAGACATTATAAAGAATTTTTTCAAAACATTTTGAAATTCTTCTAATCCAAGCAACAGTACTATAATTACAGTTTCTCTTTTTCGGATTTTCGTTGATTCAGAGATTTTTAGACAAACTTGTTTTATTTTTAAAAAGTGTCTTGTAAATAATGAATTAATCTAAGATAGTGTTCATTTTTAACATCCTTGCTGAGAAAAATAGCATTATAGTTCTCGGGAAAATATGCCCTAAATTCTTTCAAAAACTTTCATCATTCAAAAATAATTTCCTTTCCTGTGAAAATTATAACAACAGACCGAAAGAAAAATATTGTACTTACTTATAAAATCTAAAAGAAAAATGTTTGAAAAGTTACCTTTAAACGGATATACAAACAAAGTTAATCAAAAAGAAAAAAATGCTGTTAGTTATTATAGCACAATTCCAACAAAGGGAAATGTTCATTTTTTTCCTATCATTAAACCTTGTTGCCATTCCTTTAAAAAAATTCTACAGCCAGAATATTCCTACAGGTTTTATACCTGAAAAAGTAAACATCATTTTCACTTAAAAGTTATGTTGTAGCATTATTATTTATAAAAATTGTATCTTTGCTCAGAAATTGAAAAGAAAGTTTTAATTTAATTGAGAAGGAAGAGACTTTCTCAAGAAATTTAAATAATCACCTTATCAGGTATCCGAACATTTGAAAATAAAATGGTGCAAGGACGGGAAATTTTTCCAAACGTTCTGATTTGTAACTTCTTAATGCCATAAGTATTTGTTGTTAATCTAATTAGAATATATCCAAAAACTTGCAATCATAAGAATGTATATGGACTAAATTCATGACAATTACATGATAAATGCAATCACGTGCTCTCCAATGAATTCAAAATTGGTTGTTCTTGTACCTATTCTTGTGTTCCAGTACCTATAAAATAAACATAAAGTTTTGGATTTGATGGTTTTGCAAAGATGTTTAAATATTAAGACTCTACAAATAGTGTTTTCAAATTAAAAAAAAACTTATATATACGTTAGTTTTTAAATCAAGTGCATTTTATTTATCCATGTGCATTATTATTTTTAGTAAATATGTGACAGTTAAAAGAAAGTTTCTGTAAAGAGCAAAAGAGGGCAACAGCGAAGCACATGAACTGATTGGCTTAAAACATGTGATTGCATTTATCGTGAGACTATGACGTCACATGAATTTGTGCACTGATTGGCTGGAAACACCTGACCACATTTATCATGTGACTATGACGTTATATGAAGTTAGCCTATTTACTAAAGATCTTATTACTCTGCAAATTAATCCCGAAATTCTTAAGCTTTGGGGAGAAAATGGCTTATGGATTAGTTACGTGAATAAATTAACATCTTATTCTAATTATATTGAAATGCTGTCTTGAACAATGCCTTTAATGTATTGATGTATTATGACTACATCCTTCTTAATGTTCAAATGATATATCCTCTTATCTACAACGGGCGTTCAGAAATTTCGGAAAGAAGTACAAAACAACTTTTTTTTAGAAACTGTTGTTGAGATAAATTTAGAATCAATGCCTCCATTTCGCTCCAGGAGAATTGTTTTAATTTAAAAGAGAACTCTTGGAACATATATATAAACTAGTTTTATCTATATAAACTTTAATTGACTTTATATGATAAAATTAATATAAACAGATAAGATTGAACTCAAAATATGCGAAAGAAAAAAATTTTAAGGGAACCAAAGGAACTTTAAGCTAAGCTAAGAAAGTAAAAGGAATTTATACTCGCAAAAGTGAGGTGTGTTTTGTTGGTGTTTTACGATTAACGAATTTTACCCAAACGCGTTATTTTAAGGTAATACGATTTTCTACATTTTAATTTATGAACTAAAACTTTAAGAACTGTTATTTGTTGATGAATTGTGAAGGCTAAATGAAACAGGTATGTAGAACGATCTTTTTCAAAACATGAACATAATCAGAAGGCTGTGAATGATCCTGAAATCTGAAGAATTTCATCTCTGATGTTAAGGGTCCTTTCCCACGAATCAACTTGTGCCGCACGTAACAGAAGATAGTCGGGATCTAGTTTTCAATAGAAATCGCTCGGGTCCATTCGCACATCGTCAACTGGCACTCAGTGGCGTAACGGAGAAGATTAAGTCCCCCCGTTCCTGTTTGGACCCCAAGCCGGATATTACAAAGGGAACGTACTTGGCGTCAGTCAGGCTTTGGGGCCCCTAGGATCCAGGACTCCACTGCGATGTGTAAGTAGTGGGGGTGTACGTTACGCCAATTCTGGCACTCACCTCAAGCACTCGAAAATCACGTTCTCCTCCCCACAAGTTGACTCAACTAAAAAAATATTGTGAAAGCAACAGTTTTCTTTCACGTTTACTTGTGTGTTAAAAATAGCTACATTTTATGCTTCTTCAGACTTAATCGTTGTACAGATAAGATTTTGAACTTCGCTATGGCACTCCTTTTTCAGTCAACTTTGTGTGGGTATGTGTAAGGAATTCTCTCCTCTTAATTGGAGGAATGGTGTCAGAAAACGAGTTATAACTGGCACAAAATTGTCTCGTGTGAAACCAGCCTTGGTCTACATCTTAAGTTGTTCGAGGAAGCCTATTGTGTCCTCCGAATTTCCAGACTCAGAAAACGTTTATTAACGTGCCAAAATACTCATAATCTAAAATATTTTTATGTTTAGTTAGCATGTAAATATATCTAGTAGTATGTAATTATGGACATCATTGTATTGAATACTTACTGTTATGTGTTTATTGACAAGTGTAACGCACATAAATTAACCGATTGTTTTTCATATTTATGTATATATATATATTGGTATTTCACCTTTAAACTTAACAGGATAGCTGTATTCATTTCAATTTAAGAAAATGAATTCAAATATATATAAAATAAATCATGTGTGTGTATGTGTATTAAGTAACTATTTGCATATTTGTGATATGTATTTTTTGTGTTCTGTAATGTGCTGTAGCATTTGTACTTGGTTGCGGTTAAAAACTGTAGAAATATGGCAAATTCAAACCAAAAAATGTACTATAAGTGGTTATTTTAATTTAAATAACGTAAATTTATAATTACATTTATTTATGTAACACTTGATGTGTTTGTTTTTGTCATGTATCAAATATGTAGAGTGATGCTAGTATGTTTGTGCATATGCTCGTATATAAATATAATGCATGTTATGCGTAGTTTTTATTTTTCAATTAATGTTTAACCAAGCCTTTTCGCTTAGAGAATATTTCAAATAATTTTCAAAACACTACCATAAACGCATACTTTTTTCTTTGAATAGTAGAATTCAAGTTTACTTTTTTCCCAATTGTTGTTGCACTTTTGCTTTGTCATTACAGTTCTTCATGTCTTCAAAAAATAATTATTAGAAATGGAAAAATTATTATCCTGTTTACATATATAATTGTCATCCTATATAATTGTACCCTTGAGACATGTATGTTTAAGATGATAAAATTATTTATGTCCATTTTATTTTCTAAAATTATAGTCTAGTTCTAAATTTTCTTTTTGTACTTCATTTCATTCGAATAACCTATGTTTTATCTTTTTCTAACATTTTCTGTAGTCGTCAATGAACCATTATTAACATGAATAAACTCCTCTGAAAATATTGTAGTGTACTTACATTGAACGTGATGTGTTGTAATAAAATTTTTGAAAAAAGAATACCTATTTATTAATAACGAATATATTTCAGTATCATCAAAATGTCCAATTTCCTGACACATAAGCGATGGAATCGAAGGCGGAAAAATTCGTTGGATAAGGGACATCGACAAGCTTCGACGCTTCAAATAATGATACTTCAACTTTATAATGATATTTTAACTTTATAATGATATTTTATTACCTCAAATTTTAATTATTTCCTATCACACAATGCAAAAAATACACATAATTGAGTTATCATTGTGAAATTGTACTTTGCCAATATTATACATGAAACAGAAATTTATCCCCTAACTTTTTTAAAAATAAAATGAATTGTAAGAGATATATAAGGTCTGAGATCAAAAAGTTTCCGATCCTTGGCCAGAGAAAAAGTATCTAAATAACTGCGGGGATTGAGATCCGAATCAGATTGAAGGTGGCTCCTTACGCTTTCACACACTTAGCCTAAAGACCGTATCACACGTACACGTTTCAAGCAATTTTTCGTCCAATTCGTGCAATTTTTACTCAGTTGCCATAGCAACGGCTTTAGAACAATTTTTTTGCTAGCGAGCTCAAAAAGCTGTTCCAAATAAAAATTGCTTGAAATTCCACCCAATGGGGTTCTTCGGTGCCCTACGTCATAAACAAGATGGCGTCTTCGGTTTTTCGTCTAACACTTCAGATGTGTCGTGTAATATTTTAATGGTCATAATATTTTAACGGCGTATAATATTTTAAATAGAATGGTGCTCCATTTCTGTTTTCACCAATCAACAAAAGCGCAAGCGAAATGAAAGAAATAATTTAGGATGTTCGTTTTCCGAAGCAGAAAAATCGGCGAGTAATTTTTCAAAGAGAAAGAGTGCGGCTGACGTCAGAACATGTCGTTTTGCTTACGGCAACCCTTCCCCCTCAGATCGGCCAAAAATTGGACGAAAAAATTGCATGGAAAATGTACGTGTGATACGGACTTAACATTCCTTCCACTGCCGAAGACACTTCTAAAAGTCTTCTTTTGGAATTGTGTTCACTTTCACTGTCACATTCTGCATTGCCTCATTCTCTACTTTGAAAACGATATCCTTTCAATGGCATTTTCATTTTAGGGAACAGCCAGAAGTCGCAATGAGCCAGGTTCAGCATTGATAGTGTCTAGTAGGTCCTGCGCAGAGTCCAGTTTTCCACGACGGAGTTATTTCTATTCCGCCATCAGAAGCTTGTAAACAAATTTCACAGCCGTACTGCGTATGATCACGCAACATTGCAAATGCAGAACCTGTAATGCTCTCAACTTGTACATCATTGTCTCGTACTGTAAAACAACGAACTTTCATTATCAGATTTACCACCTTTTCAACAATAGCTGCATTTCGATGGGTTTTTGGCCTCCCAGAACGCTGGTCACTCTACTGACGTGTGGAGGGGGCACTTTTGAATCGGTTTAACAACTCCTTAGTTCGCGTGACCCTCATGTTGTCGTCTCTAAAAACTTGCTGAATCTTACGCATTATTGATTTTGACAATATTTGATACAGCACCTCTGCTCAAGTCGTTCAGTCATTGTTAGAGAAATAAAAATCAGCTGAACGCGTACGACACTTCACTCACTCGACTGCTTGCTTGAAACGACTGGTACAATGGAACGAAAGGAAAAAAAATAAGATTGCGTATTAAAATGTCTCCTCCCTCTGTGTACAATAGCACCGCTGTAGAATTTCTAACGTGTGCGAGAAAATTCAAGGTCGGATAGTTTTTAAACAGATCTTGTATATTCATTCCCCATTTTCTCAGTAAAATGTCACACATAAGCCAATGTACTGCTCAAATAATAAAGGTCGACTAACATTTATTTAATCAATCATAAGCTTTTGTTTCAATAAACTATGCCATAAATAAATTATAGCTTTAAAAAAAACTAAAAAACACGTTTTTATAATATGTGAATTGAGCTAAAAAGTAAAAGAATAATTCTTAAAATAAGAATAAAATGATTAACCAGAAAATTAATGTCATTGGGATAAAAGCGTGGGGTGCTATATATTAATTGCTACAATTTATTACTAGTTCTGTTCCGAAATGCTGAGCTAGTGAAAAAATGTAATACAAAGCACACCCCAAGCTTTTACCACAATGACATTAATTTTCTCGCTTATCATTTTATTCTTATTTAAAAAATTATTCTTTTACTTTTTAGTTCGATTTTAACTATAATATATTTATTTGTTTTTTAAACTATAATTTATTTTTCATTTTTTAGTTCGATCTACAATAAAAGCCTGTTTTTTAGGTTTTTTTAAACTATCATTTATTCTTTGTTGAATTTTTATCCTTGAGTTTGATATTTGGAGCCGGAATTATGTGGCTCCTGGAATTAGTCTTGCTCTTCAACGGATATTAATTAATTAATGGGTTTGAAGGGTATTTATTCTCTCCGTTTACGGGGCCTCGGATGAGCCCCTATCATTGTATTTCAAAAAGATTCCGTCTCTATAGATACAGGTCTTAACTAATAAAAACGTGTTAAGAAGAAATATTATAAATATCAATCGTATTATCACCTTTTAAACGTATTGCAAAATATTAATTCGTATCATCTCTTCTAAACATATTGCTTTATCAAAATAAAAAAATATGTAGCAGTTAGAACATAAATTATTTTTATTCTCGTTTGTGGTTTTAGGGTTGCACCTTAATCTTTTAGGTGCTAAATCTGGAATTAGTCGCCAAATCTAGAAATTGCACGTGGAGTTAGTCGTCAAATCTGAAAATGGTTTGTGCAATTACTCGCCAAATCTGGAGACGATTTAATGAATTAGTCGCCAAATCTAGAAATCCTTATATTCCTTAATTACTAAGATCCTAATCAGGACAATGAAACAAAATTATGAAATTATTGTATTGTCATCGGTCCTTGACAAGTGTGTGAAATTTCGAATTAATCTGACCTTTTAAAGTGTGTAGAAATCGAGTTCAAAGATTCCATTACATTCAAGTGAAACTTATAAAAACGTGTTAAAAGGAAGGTACTTTTCCGTTTCGCTGGCGCAGGCAATAAAGTCTCCAAAAATAATACAACCAAAACCACACGGAATATTACCCCTGGTAACCTTTTACCACTACATTTCAAATCAAGTCGTTGCCTTTTCTTATCAGTGTTTTCCATCATGCATCAAAAAAATGGATGAAAAACCAATGAGAACTAATATCTAAAAAAACTTTTATGAGTATATTGTGTGTTGTTCCTAATAACACCAACTTGGCGAGATTTTCACCGGCGAAACGGAAAAGTACCAAAAAAAGAAATTCGGTGGTCGTGAACACTTGCAGCGAGATAAAAAACAAATCTGTTTACTCTTACTCAATTCAAAGTTTGGCTTAACAGATAATACATACGTAAAATATAAATATTTTCTACTATAGTCTGAAATTAGTAATATAAAGGTAGACGCTCCTGTACAAATTGAAATTAATATATTTTAGATTAAGTATAATTATTATTTAGAGTTAATTAAAATAATCCCGCTATCAAATATAAAATTACTTAAAAAATGCTCTACTTATTTTTTAAAAAAATTTTTTTTTCTTATTAAACGACATAATTCGGGTAAATAAATGACCGTAGTATTAAGAATTTTCAAAAAAATGTTTACATTATACACAAAATATCAACTTTAAAAATCTCTCAACAATATTTAATTTTCAGATTTTTGACGAGGTGTGTAAATGCTAAGCTATAAAATTATACATTTTAGTCCGTTACTTTGAAAGTCAATCAGTCTTGCCAATATTCCCTTAGATGACACTTTATTTTTTAAAAAAATATACCGTTCTTATACTAGAATCTAAGCAGCCATCAATTCTAAGCCATACCCCAAATTCTCGATATATTTTTGTGAAAAAAAATATTATAATCGATTCTAAGCCTCACCCCTAATTCTGTACACATTTTTGAAAAAAAATTGTGTAAGAGATTCATCAATACTTAAGAATTTAAAAAAAAATTAATGAGAACTAATTAGAAGTTAATGCCAGTATTAAAAACTGTCAAATACATACATGAATCTATAATTACTCTAACCGTTGGTATCACATGTTTCAATAATGATTCGTCACTCTCATTGTCACTGCTGACACTGGAATTGGTGCCAGCGTTGCCATTTTTCACACGGAGTCGTCTTCCGCGTCATTAAGTGCATTTGTTATGCAACATTTTTTTTAAAGAATGTATTTAGAAGAATGTAAAAGGATTATTAAAGACTTTTGAACATTTACAACCCGAAATCCTATCATTTTGTTTACGTCATCGACGTATATTTTTTTTTTTTCATCCATGTTTCATGTCAAATTTTTAGTGGTCGCTGCTCTGTTTTCCGTTTAGTTCTGCAGATAAAATTGCTTCCTTTTTCCTACTTGCGTCATAGTGAACTCGTTTTGATACTATTATCATCGTTGATGTTCGGGTGATTAATGAAAGCGTACACAAAAAAAAATTGCTAAATGTGAGTACTCAATGATATAGAGCAGACTGTGAATACACACACACACACTGGAGATAAACTGCGGAATAAGCTAAGTCATCGATGCAAGTGGTTAGTGAATAGACTGTTATATATTTTTCCTTTTGAAAGGGGTGGAAACTTAATTTCCCCCATCCAACAAATGTTGTGCCCTCGATCCTAAGCCTCACCCGATTTTTAGTAGCATTAATTCTGAAAAAATATTGCGGATTAAATTTGAGCAAATACGGTACTTATGTCTTCTCTGTTTACAAAGAAATAAAAAAAAATTCTTTCATTTATATATAAAAAAACAAAATAGAATAGTACTTTTTAATCCCACATATTTATTTAACCATTTCTTTCTTTGAACCTTTTTTACACTTTTTAAATGACAATAAAATAGAAATAAATCTGCTAAATACATCAGTTGTATCATTTGCCAGTTATATTTTTAGTTGAAGTATGATTTCTTACGATATTCCCGGAAGAAATTCTCTTGAATAGTGAGATAAAAATAAAAATTGCAGAAGCAATTAAGAACGTGAAATTGCTATTGCTTCTTTGTTAATCGCTCTGTCATGCTAAAGTATCAATTAAAAATGTGTTTTCTAAACACTATATTTCATTCTAAATAATGATGACTATATTCTATTCGATAAAGGTGTGAAATTTTGTTATATGTAATTACAGTAATACAGTTGTGATTTATAGATATTAAGTTTTCTATCAATGACTATAAAGTACTTATAGTATTTACTAGATTCAGTGACAATTTTTTATCAATTTTACCTTTATTAAAACAAAATTAGCCTAAAATAATCTGATTTAAACTACCGATACCTTATCGTATAAAAAGTTTGAAATAGGGTCATGAAACTGTTAAAATTCTGCTTCTTACTTAAAATGCGTTTGAAAATATCTTATTTCACTTCATTATTTAATTTATTGAATTTTTTAATTAAACTTATACTGAAAATGATTATAAAAAGATAGTTTTAAAAATAAAAACTTTTGTTTTATTTTAAATTTATTTCGGTAAGAACTTTAACTTTATATTCTGTAAGAATATTCCTCAACCTTTTTTGAGCAACTTGCAGATGTTTCAACCAAGATGCAGCTGTATTAAGTATGTGTCATCATTATTTATAGACAATGAAGCAAGCATCGTTATATCTACTTCAATTTAAACGAACGACTTGTAATTTTTATTTTGTCTTTCTTTCTCACTTTAATTGATGTATGACTGATTTTACAACTGATGTACAGTTTTAGAAATAAGCTTTTGTTAATGAACTTTTTAGGCATATAAACAGAAAATGAAATCAATTCATTGCTAGTATTTAATGTCAAACACACATACATACAAAGCAAGGATAGAAAATGTATGCGTTTTTAACACACAATGATTATTTTTAAATAAAACTATCAAAACGAATAAAATTCAGGTTTAATTTTTTTTGAAGATACATTTATCTCTTATATTTACCTGAATGGTTTTCTGAAATTCATTGTTAAATAATTTATCGGAACTTTTTATTTTTTTTTCCTACATGACAACACATCTGACAGATTAAAAATGTCACTTGACCAGTGACGACTTAAGACTTGTTTAGGCTCCTATTAAAAAGTAAGCTTCATATACTGGACAGTATATAGGGCACGTTGTCAAACACACGCACAAACAGTAACTCGCAACAAAAAGCGTGATTCACAATCTCAAAAACTTAGGCACAAACCGATTGTCACCTTTCAATAATTATGGTGTACGTTAGCAGACTTATGCTTAAACTTGGACGAATAACATGACATATTACTGCAGTTTTGCCTCTGCTGTTAGTTGGCATATACAGTCGAACCTCCGTATTACAAACCTCTTTATTGCGAATTTTTCTATATGGAGAACTGTTTCCTGGAACTAAGAACATTTCAAGCTTTTCTTCGTAAAATAACCTCCCAATAGCGAAGTGCATTTTCTATACAACGAACTTTTTCTCTTGTGAAAGGATTTTTAGTGCACTACGAAGATGTGAGGCGTATTATGAAACACACAAAGTATTTTGTTTTCAAACAAAAAACAAAACTAACAGATTTTATGAGTAATTACATTTAACGACTTATGTAGTAACTAGCTGGTATACCCGTTCTTCGCACGGGTGAACTGAAAAATTAAACAACACAGATTGAAGGATAAAGAAGTTTTTAATGAGTTAATTTTACGTGAATTGCAAATTAAACAAAAAAAGCTTTTTGCGTAGCTCAGCTAAACAAAAAAAAGAGAGAAATAAAACACCTTTGTTAAATTTGAAGTATGTAGATCTAATAGCTGATAAAAAGGATTTTTTTTTTAATTTATAACTCCCCGTAACACTCTTGAGGGCCGATTTTTGAAAATACCTTCCTAAGCTGATCTCTGCTCAGCAAAAGTAACACATTGTTAAAAGTTTTGTGTAATGAACGCTTAAAATAGTATAAATCTAATATATATTATAAATGTGAAAGTTTTTGAGGATCTTTGTGGGTCTTTCACACAGAAACAACTGAATGGATTTTAATGAAACTTGACAGTAATATAGCTTATACAACAGAATAACACATAAGCTATAATTTATAAAGATATTGTGAGAAGTGTCCAAAATATAACGATATTTGTCAAGTAAGTAGGAAAAAATTCTGCCATCTGCCAGCAATTCTGGCGTGCACTGCAAAAAAGCCCACGTCAGCATATATCTATCTTTTGTTTGTGAAAAACTCTTTTTGTTTTGGCTACGCTAGGGGCTCGCTTCTTATTAATTCCTGTGATCAGAATAATGCCTATTTTTTTTTATTTCAAATTAAAACTAAGTTTTGAAGGGAGAGGTTGCTATAATTCTCTCTATATTTTAATGTTTTTTTATGATTTTATTATGCACATTTGGTAGTAAGAAATTGATCTTTTTTTCAAAATAAATGCTTTTATCGGTTCTGGTACTTAAAGTAAATAAACTTTCCCTTTCACACTGCATCATTTGGACAAATTTGCAAAATTTGTTTGTGGTTAGTAGTTAATTATAACGCTATAATTTTAATTGAATAGGCAGATATTGCGTTTTTAAGTATAAAAATAATTATATCTGCTTATTCAATTAAAATTATAGCGTTATAATTAACAAATTTTGCAAATTTGTCCAAATGATGCAGTGTGAAAGGGAAAGTTTATTTACTTTAAGTACCAGAACCGATAAAAGCATTTATTTTGAAAAAAAGATCAATTTCTTACTACCAAATGTGCATAATAAAATCATAAAAAAACATTAAAATAAAGAGAGAATTATAACAACCTCTCCCTTCAAAACTTAGTTTTAATTTGAAATAAAAAAATAGGCATTATTCTGATCACAGGAATTAATAAGAAGCGAGCTAGCGTAGCAAAACAAAAGAGTTTTCACAAACAAAAGATAGATATATGCTGACGTGGGCTTTTGCAGCGCAAGCAAGATTTGCTTGAAGATGCAATAATTTTTTCCTGCTTATTTGACAAATATCGTTATATTTTGGACACTTTACAAATTTTTATAAATTATATCCTATGCTATAAATTATAGCCTATGTGTTATTCTGATGTATAAGCTATATTACTGTAAAGTTTCATTAAAATCCATTCAGTTGTTTTTGCGTGAAAGACCCACAAAGATCCTCACAAACTTTCACATTTATAATATATATATTAGATGCATGCTTAGAATTTCTAGTTATAAAATAATGTTATGTTTATAAAATTACTTGTATCCTTTAAATTAGAAAAAAAAATTCATTAATTTTAGTATAAAGTTATTTTCTTAAAGTTGGAAATACAGTATATTTCTAGACATTCTTTTTTTTTTTTTTCCTTGCAGTTTTTCTTTCTTTTTTTATGGGTAAGATATATAAATAAATAGATATTAATTTACAAAACGATGTGAATAATTGCTTTTTTAAAAAATATATTGTGTTCATGAATTTAAATTTTGTTTTAAGTGGTTTCTAAAGTACATTAGAACGTCGTATATACGAATCAATTGGGACCGGACACCGTTCGGATATGCGATTGTTCGGATAACCGAACACCGAATGCGATCTATGCAGTATATGAAACAGGACACCATACGAATGTTCAAAATCATCACATACGAGAAACGTGCTTGAAGAAAAAGCAAAATAGATTAATAGGTGTGGCAATTTTACCTTTATTGTGGAAAATTCACTTATTTTTTGCTGTACCATTGTACACCTTCGTTTTTTCTCTTCAAGGTCTCTGATTCTCTTGAGCAGCAGTAGTTGAGTAGGACAGCACTTTGATTGTTGATCGTACCACTCCATAGCTATCTCTAACGCAGAAAATGCGTCAGTATTTGATGGACTCTTGCTACTTTCGAAAACGTATTCATACACAGTAATAGAAGTTGACAAAAAATAACTGATCCGGATATTTGACGCTCCGGATGATAAACGTTCGGATAAACGACGTTCTACTGTATATTGAAATATGAACCTCTAAATAACGAATTTTTTTACATAGGGAAATTTTTTTCGGGATTTAGATAATTCGTTAAATATAGTTATAAAAGATTTAGAGACTTCGAAATTCTCCTTTCTTGGAGAATATGTTTGTAAATAACATTTGACGATTAAAATTATTCAGATAATGATCTTGTTAAGGCCAAGTCAAGAATGAGACAAAGCCCCCAAGATTCACCCAAAGCCCACCCCCTGGGCCTGAACCTAATAGACCCATGCCTTAAAATATCCCTGTAATTGACCCCCCTCGAAAGATGTTGAAAGTCAGAAACAACTTTTTTGAAAGACCTTTACTATTAGTTAGCTCTTTTGTAAAACGATTTAAATTTTTGAATATCACAAAATTCTTTTTATTATTAAATTACTCGATTCTTGTCGTTACACTCATTACTGAAATTGTCAACTTACTTAATTTGTTCCAGATAAAGTCAAACTTAAAGATGACTCCAGCATTAGTAGCAATGAATCGTTCCATCCTGATGGATAATCTAAAATGGGCTTCATGCCATCAATTAAAGAACCGGAAACCTGAATGTATCTTCTGTAACAGAAAATTCTACGAAGAGCAACGAAGGCTCACCTTGAATGTTCTTGGGCAGAGAAAGAATATTATAATTGTGATATTCGTAAATAAACTCAAAACAGGAATGACTTTCAGGTAATCGTAAAAATATGGCTTTTATACACTGAGGGGAAAAAGAATACCTATACACCAGGAAAAAAATAATTGTAGAGTAATGAAGTTCGGACAATGCAACACTATCCAGTTAACATGTTTAATTGAATAAATTTTTATGTTTACAGGGGTTAATTTAAGCTCAAGAAAGTGCAGACATATCTGGTGATTTTACAAACCAAGGTAACATGTCAACTCTCTGTAGAGCATGTTATGTTACAACAGAGGGACCATAACGAAAGTTATCCTATTGGAAAACTGCTTGAATGCTGTTTATGAATGGCAGTTCTATAGGTTAAATTACCAAACTGACATACAAATTTGTAACAAGTGTATTTGGAATAACCACGAGAGTACTCTTGCTGTCATAGGAAATTGCTCCCTAAGCCATGACTCCAGACGTAGATCCTGTGTGTCCAGGCCTCCGACAGTTTGGTTGCAGGCGTTCCCCTGGCCTCCTTCTGACCAACATACAGTTATCACTGGCACCAAGGCAGAATCTGCATGCATCAGAAAACACAACAAATCTTCACTCTGTTCTCCAATGAGCTCTGGTTTGATACCACTGGTGTCGTAAATGGTAACGGCTTGGAGTCAGTGGAATACACTCTACAGGGCGCCTGGCTCAGAGGTGTCCTTGAAGTAACTACACTGGTGTGCAAAACTTAAGCAACAATGTAAAAATTAAGAAGATAACCGTGAAATTGCAGAAAAGGAGGTCTGGAGATCAGTACAGTGAACACGTAAGTCAGTAGAAACATCATGCGTATGCAAATATCAGGAACGAAACATCAGAAGCGACGTGAGCGTACGCAAAACGCGTGATGTCGGTGCGTGCTGTTCAACAGTAAAGTTAAATGAAGGACGCAGACGCAATTCAACATATTAGCTGCAAGTGCCAGTGAGTCAGTTCGTGAAATATGGCTAGAAGAAATCACCTGGACGACTTCACACGTGAAAGAATGATTGGAAAGCTGGAGGAGGGGCGTACCGTCACCAGTGTAGCTGCAGAGTTCGGAATCAACAAAAGTGTCATTTCGCGTGTTTGGAAAGCGTTCCAAACCACAGGAACAGCTGTTAGAAAGGTTGGTGGTGGCCGCCCGAGGACGATAACTGCAGGGGATGACCGATATATCATCCTGCAGGCGAAAGAGGTCGACGGCAGTCAGCAAGCGTCATTGCTCAGCAACTCTCTACAGCAAAGGGGTGACAAGTGTCACGGTTTACTGTGGCCAGACGCCTTCACAAAGAGGGCCTATTCGCCCGCCGTCCTGAACGCTGCCTCCCGTTGAAAGTTGACCACCGACGCCACCGTTTACAGTGGTGCAGAGAGCACAAAAACTGGTCAACTGTCAATGGAGTCGTGTCCTCTTTACGGATGAGAGTCGGTTCAGTACCAGAAGCGATTCTCAACGCGTTTTGATTTGGAGAGAGATCGGGACACGGTTTTATACCAGTAACATCAAGGAAAGACACCATTACGGTGGTCCTGGAGTTCTTGTCTGGGGAGGCATTATGCTGAACGGGCGAACTGAACTCCACATTTTCGATAGAGAGTCTGTAATCGGGGAACGCTATTGTGAGGAGGTACTTATTCCCCATGTGCGTCTGTTCCGAGGTGCCATTGGCCCAGACTTCATTTTTATGGATGACAATGCACGGCCACATCGGACTCTTGCTCCTGAGGAACTGCTGGAAAGTGAAGATATCACTCGAATGGATTGGCTAGCGTACTCCCCAGATTTAAATCCCATCGAACATGTGTGGGATGCTTTGGGGAGACGTATTGCAGTACGCTTACATCATCCGGAGAACACCCAACAACTCAAACAGACGCTGATTGAAGAATGGGCACTCCTACCGCAAGAAATGTTGCACTAGCTGGTTCTGAGTATGCGGAGACGGTGCGAAGGAACCATTGCAGTGAGGGGAGGGCATATACCATATTAAGGAACAACTGCTTGTTGTTCTTCCTGTTGGATAGACCATCATGAGTCACGATACTATGCGTTCAATAAAGCTTGTTTTTGTTTGATTCCATACCGTATGCATTGTATTCCTTTTTCAGCGCCGATGCTTTCGTCATCCTTTACGTACATAATACTCTCCCTCATTTCTGAACTTCATGTCTCTCAGATGATTTTTCGTGAAGTTATGGCAATAAACTGCTTCAGTTCAACTGAATGCTTTAAAACGTGAGAAAAAAAAACCTTTACAATTTTTGACACAAGTTGCCAAAAGGGTCGCTAAGTCGCTAAAAATGATGCCAACGTGGCTGTATGTGTAATTCTTTAAATAATTAGTTTAATCAATTAATTTTTATTAATTACAATCAAATTATTATATTGTCATCCAAAATAATCATGTAAAATTTCAGCTCAATTGAGCGCTTTATTATTAGCGATTGAAAATTTCAACATAAATAAATATATAGAGAGTGTGAGCTAATAGTAGGAATAGAATAACTATGTTTTTTGAAGTCTTAGTTAGTTTTCCGATGGTTTAAACCAATTATTACACATTACCTGACTCTCTCTATCCCATATTACCCCCTCCATTAATAAATTTTAAATACATTTTTTATATTAACAAGATAAATATTATTAATTTTGACAGATGATAATTCCTCACAACCGTTTATAGTACATATCCTTGGTGATTTTAGAAATTTTTATCTAAACCAGAAAAGTTATTTTTAGAAATATAAATGTTTTCCATAAAAAAAACACCAAACTCTCCCATATATCATTATTTCCTTTCGCATTAACTCACTAACTCAGTGACTCCCGCAATACGTTTGTGTTCCACCAAATTTTTGAAGTGTTTTAGAATTATTAATTACACTCTTTAAAAAAAATAGTTAATCCGAACTGAATTATTCGGCCGTTTTATAGAAATAAAGTTATCATAAAACTGTTATAGACCGTTTGATTACACTAGAGGAGAGAGAGAGCTATATTCATTACTTCCCAAATTTAGAAGTAAAAAAATTTGTTTGGTTTCATAATCCATCTGTATATGAGTTAATTTTCAATAAAAGGAAGAACTAATTTTTCTCTGTAATAATCCTTGATTTCATTTTGGATTAACATTAGAGGCTATTATCCCATAATAGCCGAGAAAAGCTTTCAAAATATTGTTACAATTTTCTACATCTTATTTGTATGAATTCAAATTTTCAGCATTAACAAATATAAAAATCAAAGAAAAATTCAGTCTTTTAAATGTGGATGACGAAATGATAGTGGCATTATCATTTTTACGTCCAAATATAGACGAAATTATCAAAAATCATCAACTTCAAATTTCGCATTAAATGTATCCTTATAATTAAATCATAATTAATTACTCAATAAATATTTCGTTGCCTTTATCATAGATATTATTTTATTTCCCATTGGAAAATTATTACCATAAACTATTTTACATAATATATTCTAGATAAGTAAAATTCTTTTAAACTTATTTTATTGCTAGTGTGCTGCCAAATTTTGAAATTGTTAAAAGTGTACCGTAACACAAAAAAAGAGTCGAAAATCACTGTACTAACTGGGTATTTATTATTTGTGTGTGGATGCAACTTAAATTAAGAAAAAAAAATATATAAATGGGCAGATGGTAAACTTATTTCGAGCAGTGTTTGGAGGAAAGAGAACAGAAACATATGGTTATCATTTACTAGTTTCGTTTAGATAAAAAAAAAAAAAAGCACAGTTCAAAGAACTCATATACAAACAAAGCAAATCTACAAACAGAGCATTAAAAAAAGCCTTAACTAATGTAGTATCTGAAAAAGTTACACCCTGACGTTGCTAAAACCCATATTTTTTTTCATCTTTTTTCAATGCCTACTATTAGCTCACACTCTCCCTATATATTTTTATCTATATATAGTTCAAATTTTCAATCGTTAATAAAATACTTTTTTATTCATTCACTCAAGCTCAAATATATTTTTTAAGCTTGTAGTGGATGACACTTGATGTTAATACAGTCTTTTCAAATATTAATTCATTAATTAAATCGAATTAATGAATACTAGTCCAACATTATATATAAAAAGGAAAATCGCTCATTAGGTCCCTGTAGCGCAATGGATAGTGCGATGGGCTTCTAATCAAAAGGTCGTGGGTACCAATTCCACCTGGGATGGCCTAATTTCTGAGAATGTGATTTCTTTTAACTATACTACTTTATAGGGAGAATTAAATTTAATTAATGAATAAATAGTAACAAACAAAAATAATTATCCAACACCCTGTATAGAAAGGAAAATGGAAAATTACAAGGAAAATCGCTTTCTAGTTTGTAATTATTTAATAAAAAGTTACTAAAATAAAATATTTCTTTGTTGACCTAAGTAGAAATTGACTTAAAATTTTTTTTGTCTTACTTGTTTCCAGTTATCTATTCTAGTAATAATTGCAGTTCATAAAATGTTAATGAAATTTTTGCAATAAATGCTTAATTAAGGAACAAATAAATGTTTTATAAATATTTACATTAATAGTAGAATGCAAATCAATGAAAACCTTCACTTTTGCTTTGAGGCTTTGGAAAAATTTGATGGGTTGGAGGAAGACTTTGAATTTCTATTATGCATGTTCACAAGACATTTGCTTATTTTTTTAAACGATATTATGCAAATCATAAAAGAACAAATTAACTTTAATGTTGCTTGTTAACCAAAGAGAACATCTGAGACTCATCGTTATACGACTTTCCACAGAAAGGTAAACAGTATGGAATAACAATATAGTGTTGCCAAACATCAACAAAGAAATAAACAATTTAATCACTTTGCTTCACTTCATGTAGCTACAATGCCTTTTATGTTAATGTGAATGTATTTATTAACGTACTTGGGAAGGGGCTTATTCCTTTCACTAACTGCAAGATTATGTGCATGATAAACCTCGTTTTAAACGAGTAATATAAAAAAAAATTTAAGTCAATTCCTACTTAGATAGACAAAGAAAAATTTATTTTAGCTACTTTAATAAAAAGTAACTAAAATAAATTAATATAAATAGTTACAATTAATATAAATATGTATATACATAGGACAGAATCACACCATTAAGTGGTAATTAATTTTTATTAATTATCATTAAAGTATCGTATTGTCATCCAAAACAATCGTGTATATAAAATTTCAGTTCAACTGAATGCTTTAAAACATAAGGGGAAAAAACCTTTTCAAGTTATGACTAAGTCGCCAAAAGGGTCGCTAAGTCGCCAAAAATGATGCCAACGTGGCTGTATGTGTAATTCTTTAAATAATAAGTTTTAATCCATTAATTTTTATTAATTATAATTAAATTATTGTATTGCCATCCAAAATAATCATGTATATAAAATTTCAGCTCAATTGAGCGCTTTAAAATGTATTTTATAAACGATTGAAAATTCCACGAAGATAAATAAGTAAATAAAAAATAAATATACAGAGAGTGTGAATTAATAGTAGGAATTGAAAAATAGTTTATGAACACACAGAAAGATTTGGAACACAGGCAGCGAAACCAATAGAAATGAAATTCTTCTGATATCGTATGTTACGGTCTAGATATCACCTGCAGACAGAAATAAATAAACTTCCCAACGGTAGGCAAAATACATTTGATACAATTGCCGTGAAATTAACTATCAAGCCTAAATTTGGTCCTCTTTTCCTGTGTAGTTGGGGGATTCTTTTCTGATCAGCATTTTTCCAGAGACAAGCTTACAACCATCTTACCCTAAGCACCAATGAGAAGCAGCGAACTAGTCCTACGACACAAGAATACAGAAATTGGTCCCACGTTATCACAATGCTGCAATTAGAGTGGATTCAAAAGAAGTTAAAATATTGTTATATCGGTTTCAATTAACGTTTCCATATGATTGTTTTGCTTCTCTTTTGGAGCTTAGGGGAAGTTACTTTCTAGATACCTCTCGTTTACTCGTTTTTTCTAGATTTCGGCATTTCGTGACTTTCGCTACTTATAGTGAAAATCGCTGAACACGAAACTGAAGGGACTGAAATTTTTTTGTGCGTTAAAGGATATTACAAAAACAAAAATACACCATTTATCAACAAAATTAAATTAGTTATTTTATTTAATTTACACAAATATGTATATATGCGTGTATCTAACAAAAATCAATGAGATAAAAGTATTCACAAGACCTTAATGAAATTTAATGTAAAATTTTCAGTTTTTTTGAAAAACAAAACATTTACTGAGTTTCTAGAAAATAATCTGGTATTTTCTTTACATTGTCTTTTTTAATATCAAATTGTTAGATGTCATTCATTTTGTTTTATTCATTTCACCATTGGAATGAGCTTCTATGTAACTGCGCATATTTTTCATGATGTTCCTCATTTTTGATAACGTGGGAAAAGCAGGTGCATTATTCATTTCCTTTTCGTCTTAGGAATCTGCATCAATGATATTTTTTGAGCTTTGAACAAATTCCAAAATGTCTTTGTCTGCCATAATTGAGGCTGTGCAATTTTTATTTCAATATTATTTAGTTCCAATAGTTTATTTTAATATTTCGATTTGAAAGAAAATATTTAATGTTATCATCACCAAATATTTTATTTTCATAATGATTGATAACTGACAAAAAGAAATTTTTCTTAGTATGACTTCGTGCTAGGATTTGCAGCCTCGAGATCCCGAAATCCCGGGATCTCGGTGATTTTTTTCCCATCCCGAAATCCGGGTATTTAATTTTTGTCTGAATTATATTTGAACAAAATTTTCTAAGAATTTAATTTTTGGAAAATTTATCTTTTGCTTATGAAATATGTACGTATAATTTTTTTGTGGAATCATAAGTGCTAAAAGTAAAAAAATATATGCAGCTCTCATTTCTTGCATAAGAGAACGTCGCACATATCTAAGTGGCTCACTGCAATACTTACGCAATAATTAAGCAACATCTCAAGAATAGATTTTGTCGCAGTTCCTTCT
This sequence comes from Trichonephila clavipes, assembly GCA_019973935.1. Taxonomy (NCBI): domain Eukaryota; kingdom Metazoa; phylum Arthropoda; class Arachnida; order Araneae; family Nephilidae; genus Trichonephila; species Trichonephila clavipes. The sequence continues at coordinate 41,002 of BMAU01000807.1, read as the reverse complement.
TCAATTAATTGCCGTTAATTAATAGCAGACCTGCTTGAAAGACTTGATGCTTCAAATCCCATTACAGCTCATGTAACTGGATCCTCTATTTCAAGTAAGGTAACACTTGAAATTGATTCCCGTTCTGATTCAATAACTGGATCAATTTGTACACAAAAACCACTAAGCGTTGCACAAGAAATAGATAAAATTTTCAAAGAAGTATATGCACCAATGCAGTATATTAGATTTGAGACACTGTCATATCAAAAATTCAAAAATAAATGTCTCTTTTTTTAAAAAAATGGAGGGAAATGGGATGACTACCTGAAAAGAACATACTCCTATTTAATGACGATAACACATACTAGTATAAAATCCGAACGAGCATTTTCTTCGGCAGGACAATTTGTAACAAAAATAAAAAGCTGTTTGAACGATAAAAAGCTAAATGAGCTGTGTTTTTTTAAAGCTTATTTAAGGAAACACAAGAAATGAAGAAATATTTTTTTAACTTCATTTATGTACTATTTTTATTTGTTTCTGTGATGAATTAAGTTTTTTTATTTGTTTCAATAAAATATTAATATTAAACCAACTTTTAATTATATTTTCAACTTTATTATGCAATTTCAACTGTGCTAATGTGTAAGTATTTTTAATAAATAGTCCAATCCTACTATTGGGACCAATTCCAGGATTTGGTTAATGCAATCCCGAAATCCCGGGATTGAAAATATAACACGGGATTGTAAATTCTACTTCGCGCTATTTATTGCCCACTTTTTCACCAACTGGTAGGCATATGAATTGTGCTTTAACAAGTAATATAAAAAAAATTAAGTCAATCCCTACTTAGATAGACAAAGAAAAATTTATTTTAGCTACTTTTTATTAAATAGTTACAATTAATATAAATATGCAAAGAGTGTTTTTTTTTCCAGGTTTAGAAGTTTAAGTTGGCATTACTTTCCAAGATGGCGACCGATTTAACAGCTGTCAAGTGATTTATTCTCAGTTTGGTTTGGAAATTCATCAAAACGATCATCAAGCAAGGCGTAGATTCGTCGAATGAGCACAAAACGAGATTGCCGTTGTTCCCGATTTTCATAAGTGAATTTTGTTTAGCGATGAAGCGCACTTCTGGTTGAATGGCTACGTCAACAAACAAAACTGCCGCATTTGGAGTGAAGCTAATCCACAAGTGTATGTCGAAACACCGTTACATCTAGAAAAACTGACTGTTTGGTGCGCTTTATGGGCTGGTGGAATCCTTCTTCAAAAACGATGAAGGCCACAACGTTACAGTCAATGGTGATCGGTATAAAGCCATGATTACTAACTTTTTCATTCCTGAATTGAACAATCATGATGTCCAGGAGCTGTGGTTCCAACAAGACGGCGCAACATGTCACACAGCTCGTGCCACAATCGATTTATTGAAAGACACGTTTGGTGACCGCCTAATTTCACGTTTTGGACCTGTGAATTGGCCTCCAAGATCTTGTGATTTAACACCGCTAGACTATTTTCTGTGGGGCTATGTAAAGTCATTGGTCTATGCAGATAAGCCACATATTGCCATGTTATTGCCGATATACGGCCACAAATGTTGGAAAAGTCATCGAAAATTGGACGTCCAGATTGGACTACATCCGAGCCAGCCGTGGCAGTCCTATGCCAGAAATCATATTTAAAATGTAATGCCACAAGATTATCTTTCGAATAAAAAAAATTCATGTCAATCGAATAATACATCGTTGTTTTATTCCAATTTAAAGTTCTATACCTCTAAAAAAACACCCTTTATATACATAGGACAGAATCACAACATTAAGTGAAAATTAATTTTTATCCATTGCCATTAAAGTATCGTATTGTCATCCAAAACAATCGTGTATATAAAATTTCAGTTCAACTGAATGCTTTAAAACGTGAGAAAAAAAAACCTTTTCAATTTTTGACACAAGTTGCCAAAAGGGTCGCTAAGTCGCCAAAAATGATGCTAACGTGGCTGTATTTGTAATTCTTTAAATAATTAGTTTTAATCAATTAATTTTTATTAATTATGATTAAAAATTACTGTATTGTCATCCAAAATAATCTTGTATATAAAATTTCAGCTCAATTGAGGGCTTTGAAATGTATTTTATTAACGATTGAAAATTCGACCAAGATAAAGAAAGAAATAGAGAGTGTGAGCTAATAGTAGGAATTTAAAAAGAAAGATTTGTGTTAATGGTAAAGAAACTTAATCCTGCACTCTAGAAAAAAATTCCAAACGTTTAATTACCAATTTAAGAGGGATAAATAAATCGTAAAACTTAAAGAAAAGTTATATTATTTTATGTGGTAGTTACTAAAAAGTATTTAAGAAATATTAAAACAATGATTCTCAAAATTCGAAAAAGTTTATTGAATTGATAGATATGATATGAAGTAATAAATAAGTGTGGAAAAAGAGCATTCCTTTGAGTTCAAAGTCGTTATACATATTTATTGCCTTAGTAAAAAAAAGTATCATAGTGTTAAGAGGACTTGGTACTCTTTGAACTACTTTCTTTCTTTATGTATTTAAAAATTATATTTTAACATTTTATATAATGTTTCTATTCAAGAAAAGGATACGAGAGGAAATTTTTGATATATTATTCACACAATTTTAAAAATGTTAACTTTTTGAAGAATATTTGAAAAATTTGAAAATCCTACTCCTTCTGTAATTATTATTTTTTTAACCTGAATTTTTTTTGTTATACTCTTATTAATGTTATAAATAACCTTAGGGATCGATTTTACAATAACTTAATTTGTTTTTGAAAAAAAATAAAACGTTGATATGCATGCTAAAAATCAACGGAAAAGCCAATATCTCTTACATTTTAATTTTTTTTTAAAAAAGTATTCAGTTTACAGCAAAATGGACCCCAAATTTTGTTACATGCTTTATATGCAGCACACAGGAAAAAAATGGAAGTGATTGGTAAATAGTTGGGGAAGGAGTAGCATTTTGAATGCACTAAGGTTTCGAAAAACGCAAACTGAGAAAAACCAATTTAAAGTTTATAATTCTGAAAAAAAAATTATAATAAGCTTAAATAAAGTTAAAATACAACTTTAAGACATTACTTATATATTTTTCTTTAAAATAATTGAATTTTCGTATTTTTTCAACCCAGACATTTTTATAAATGATCAATTTTAAGAAGGTATTAAAATTACACATTATTATTTACACACACACACACAAGAAAATTCAAGAAAAGTGTTAAAAAAAATTTCTGTCACGACAGAAAGTTTAGTTTTTTTCTTCACATATATTGAAATATTACATTTGTATGAAAAACATATCAGGAATAAGAACTGAAATTATATTAGTATAAAATGCCTTAATTCAAAAATTTTGCACACATTTCACAAAGAAGAAAATTACATTATTGTATTGCCTCGGAAATATTCTGCTTTATATATTACACATTCATTTCTTATAGTTATTATTTCTCTTTATAAAATAGATTTTTTTATAATAACACTTTTTTGGCTATTTTTTCTAAAAAGGGGCGTGGCCGAATTGCCTAATTTGTTTTCAAATGAAGTTTTATTCAACTTCTAACTTTCCGACTTGCACAAATGATGTATCAATCGAAAGATAATAATGCAAAGAATAAAATTAAATAAAAAAACGATAGTTCGGTCATTTTTAGGGTACCAAGTTATCTTAAATCAATTTCAGTTTTTGATTTTATGTTAAATGAAATAAAACGCAAATAATAATAGATAAAATGGTTAAAAGAAAAAAAGTGATAGGACAAAAATTAAATTATCTGTTTTAAATTAAATTAAATTATTGCGTAGATTATTCATATTTTATTTAAATTTTCTGAAGAAAAAATCAATAAAAGGAAATAATGCTAAATTTAATTTAAGAAAGTAACCAAAAATAAGAAAAATATTGCTTAAGAATTTCAACAATTACAGTTTATTTTATACAGTTATTTTTTTTTATCATTTTGAAGTGATAAAATAAGATAACAAATAGAAATGAGCACCTCCCCCTTTCCCTCTCCGGACGCTAAAAAATGCTTGCATATTTTTTTTACATGCATAATACCATACTTAAATAAACTGAAAAAAATCAAGCATAATCTCTCTAAGAGTTGTGAATTCTTTTTTTTAAAACCTTACTCTGTTAGTCTTATCTGTATTTATCTTTTAAAAGCAGACTATTTTGAGACATTTGCTGTTTCAGTACTTCAAACTTTTAATTTATTTTTAAGTAATTATAACGTAAGAGACAAACGATGAAATTTTAAATTTTGTTTAAATACAAAAAAAAATCCTTTTTAACGTTTTTATTTATTAATACTATAATATTTTTTCAGAGTTTTAATCATTCAAAATTTGTTGTATATCGTTTAATTAATTCAATGCATTTATTAATCCGATATAAAGTATGAAATATTCAAATTTAAATTATTCTGAGTCAGATGCTTTTTACCTTTTATTTTACTGTCTCCAAAATTGACAAAATTGAGAATGAATATAAAAAAAAAATAATAGCGAAAAAATGGGGGTGGGGCAAGAAAACAGTGAAAAAATTACTGCTGAGTAATATTGATAGAAATAGGCAACATTATAATTTTTTCACTGTTATCTTCACATGGTGAAAAAGAAGCCATTAAAGAAATAAGCAAAACCAATTGGTAAAATATACAGCAATTCTAATTCTATTTTCCGGAATCTGAAAATATTTTAATTTTTTAACACGATCATATTTGTGTCGGAGTCGGAGTACCATGTTATATCTATCAGACAAAAAGATAATTGAGTCGGCATCTGATTATTTTGTAAACGTTAATTATTTTTTGTCGATTGTATGACCGCTGTAATACGTTTTCTTATTCTAAGGTCCGTAATGTTCAATTCTAGTTATTGTAGAATCTTTTTCCATCATTTTATTAACAAACCAAACCACAATATACATGTGATAACTATTATATAGCTGAGGTTGTTGTGCGGAGCACCTAGCCCGTCAGGGCTTTTATCTCCTATCTGATAAGTGAATAGCTTGATTTGATTAACTTGCCCATTTTTAAAAGAAACATTAATAACTGATTTCTTAAAGCAATAATATAAAATCAGACGATAACACAGCAATCGATTGAATAAAAATAAATCGGTACCAATATTATCGTTGCCACAATTGTAAACAAAATAATTAATTAATTTTGCTTTAGCTGTTTGAATTTCCCAATTGAATAGGGAAAATGCCCTTAAAATTCCTGTTTGTAGGGATTACCAAGAATCGCTCAAGAGTTACAACTGCCACAATACTCTGTTCGTCAAATCTTAATAAATTCGAATTTCAACTCTATTTTCTTCCCATATCAAATGTAAAATATCTGTTTTCACAAAAAAAATCATTTAAAAAAGTACCACAATACCAGTTTGTGATTTTTATGATCATGTCCAATCAATCAAATACGTTCCACTATAATATTATTTATTTTTTTATTTATTGTTCATTAAACATAACTTTTGCTTTGTGCAGTAGAACCTGTTTTTATGCGGTCTTTTTTATGCGATTTTATTTTTGTGCGATATTTTTTTTATGTGGTGTATGAATTTCAATGGCTTTGGCACCACTGTAATGTTTTTTATCTATTTACCAGTGGCGTAACGGAGAATGTTAGGACCCCCTTCCCCCCTGAAAGTCAGGTTTCGCCTTTAATAATTTATAAATTGCGTAAATACGTATTTAGCGTTAGTCAAGCCTTGGGCCCCCTAGACTCCTGCCCCCGTGACAGGATCCAATGGCTTTGGCTCCACTATAATGTTTTCTATCTATTTACCAGTGGTGTAACGGAGAATGTTAGGATCCCCCCTCCCCTCCGAAAGTCAGGTTTTGCCTTTAATGTTTTATAAATTGGGAAAATACCTATTTAGCGTAAGTCAGGCCTTGGGCCCCTACAGTCCTGCCCCCCCGTTATGCGGAGGTTTACGTTACGCCACTGAAATGCAGACTCTTCACGACGCTCTGTTCATTTGTTATAAACAGTCTCTCGACAATGCGCATTCAGTTCCTTTCTCTCAACTCTCTAGCAGCCCGCTCTTGATTCAAGACGATACTTTCAATGACAGTGACATTATCAATAATTTGACAGATTATAGAGAAGGACAAGAAGAATCGGATCCTTTAAGAGCAGATAAAAATATACAGGGATCCAGCTTTCCAACAAATTGGAAAAGCATTTTCTTAAAATAGATACCAATTAAGAAAGGAGTATAAAATTCCAAAAAAGGGTTTCAATCATATATATATCTGGTTATCGTGACATTTACAAACAACTGACCACCCGACCTTCGTCACTAAAACTTATCTCTTACTTTATGTTGCCAAAACATAAATCAATTGAAATAGTACCTTCAAGTGACGAAAGCGATTTTGAACTTATTCATTACGGGACTTTGGATTACGATGGGTAGCAATGAATTATGTATGTGCATTTTGAAAACTTATTCGTGTGTACAATGAGAAACTATATATTTTTAAAATGTTTTCATGTGTAATATTTATTTATTTATTTTGTTATGGAAGTACTCTTACATGAGTTTTGTAAATGATTGGCATATTTTATAAATACAACTTTTTTATGCGGTCCCTATCCACCGCATAAAAAAAATTGTAGTATTTCCATGAATTAGTTTGTTTTATGTAAGAAGTTATGAAATTTTGAATATTTTTTTGTGCGTTTGTTTTTATGCGGTCCCTATCTACCGCCCCAAAACAGGTTATACTGTATTTGTTTCGTATCAATTTTCTAGAATTTTCTTCTTTTCGTAAATAACTCTAAAATTTAAATCCAAAACCTAACTTGGTTTTGCTAAAACTAGCGATTATTTCTAAAGAAAATACGTAAACTTTAATACAAATTACATAGTGTACCTTATTAATACATGTATTTGAAAAAGCTACTCTCTGATACAGAACGTTAACAATTCAGACAGACGTAAAAAAGAAAAAGTTAGCCACTCTCGTTTTCAGCAAACATTGCATTTATTATGCTATTTCAAACATGGAACTCGACAGTAAATCTAAACACCTGGTCATCGAACGCAATTTTCCTTTACATGAAATTCTTATCTTACATCTGCACAAACATGAGTCAACTCTGTTTAACAATCTTCTGGAGTAACGTTTTGTAAGTTTAATGACCAAAAGAGGCAACTTGCTTAATTTCCATTGATGTAACAAACATTGAAAACATCTAATCATTGCTGAGAAAACTGCACCAATTAACCTATTTTATTCTAGAATCTCAATTAAATAGGTTTTTCCTCTGTTTTGATATGACAATTGACACAGAATAAATTTTCTTGAAAATTTAAAACACTTATCGCCTTAAATAATAATATTTTTACTTAATTAAACTGGAACTTTAAGTTATTTTGGACAATTTTAAACAAAGAACATAATCGTGTTTATGTAAATTTAATAATTGCAGGGATTTTTTTATCAATATCTAAGTAATATAATACGTAGTAATAATGTAGTAAAGATCATATTTTATTAGTTGTTGTTTTTATTTTGACTCTATAACTAAATGATGTATAAAATTTAGTTAGTTCTCCATAGTATCAAAACTTTTTCGTTTGCTTTATTTATTTATCGAGTAAAGAAAGCTAATGTAGCTGTGGCAAATCTCGCTACAGATTCTTCGTAATCACTACGAAAGGGAATTTTAAACGTAGCTTCCCTATTCGATGAGAAAATTCAGTCACAAAGGAGAAATAATTATTTCATTTGAAACGATGGCATCGATGATTTTTGTACGGATTTATTTTTAACACCCTTTTGTATAAGCTTTACTTGTGAACTCAATTTTTACCCACTTTAAAAGGTCAGATTAATTCGAAATTTTGCTCACTTGTCCAGATCTGAAGACAATACAATAATTTAATAATTTTGTTCCATTGTCCTAATCAGAATCCTAATGATTAGGATTAACGATTTCACATCTGGCGACTAACTTCAGATCTCGTTTCCAGTTTTGGCGACCAAAATGTTAAATAACAACTTAAGTTCGATTAACTATAAAAGGGTGTTTTTTAGTTTTTTAAACTATAATTTATTATTCAATCAATTGCTGTATGTAACGTCATGATTTGATTTTATGTTGCTGCGCTAGTAATTGCTCTTTATATACGTTACATGGTTTGGTTGGTTAATGAAATGACGGGGCCGTGGGTAGCCTAGTGGTTAAAGCATCGGACTCCATACCGGAAGGCTTGGGTTTGATGTCCGATGCCAGCAAATACCCTCCGAATACACACGGAGTGCATGCTCGTTAAATCAGTAGGTCCGAAGTCTTGTGGGCTGTGACACGAGCGCAGGGGACTGGAGAATATTTCCCTCCCCTTCAGTTCCATGCAGAAATTGTGGAGGTGGAGATAGGTGGTGTCGCCATCTATCGTCCATTCGGGGAATTTCGCCGAGCTAAATCGTACTGTCACCTGTATGGTTCTCAAGACCAACGACAGGCGTACTTCCAGCCCCTTGCCACGATGAATTTCGTAGGCCTCGATCTGACTACGTCAGACAAGTGGTATTAGAAACAACAACAACAACATAAAATTACGGGGGGAAAATTTTGAAATACCTCTGTTTGGAATTGAACTACACGGACCTCGGACTAAGGATCACATACGTAGGGATGTCGCAAGGTTTTAACGATTGTTAAAAATTATCCAACATATCTAGACTAAATTCATTCTGCATATTAATTGATCTTTTTGTGCATAATGTTTTAACTTAGAACTATTAATGTAGATTTGTTTGGTATCAAGAAATGTAGTAAGAAGATAGAGGAAACGTGATTATAAATTCCATCATTTGAATACTTGCAAAGCCCAGAAAATCCTCAATGATAAAATGGCTGCTTATGAAAATGGTAGCCTGTTATGGGACGCTGTTTTGAGGTGACAAAGGAATTTCTTAAACTGGCCGCAAGTCCCTTACAGACAATCCAAGGAGTAAAAAACCATCACTCACAGATGATGCTGTCACATTACAGAACATAGAGTAATTTTTTTATTATACCGAACAAAAACCATCCATATGATCTTTTCGACAATGCATGGAAAATTATTCACGAAGAATTGTACATGTCAAAGGAATCAGATCATTTGGTTCCACGATTACTAGTTTCATTTCAGGAGCATAGTTGTCAAAGACGATGTTGAATCTCTTTTTGGAGCAAGACGAATTTTTGGATTTTCTAGCAAATATGGATGAATTTTAGATTTATCAGCATCATCCAGAGGCCAAAGAGATGAGCAAGGAGTGGACACGCCACACTTCATTAGATCAAGATGCTGCCCAAGTGTTAAGATTAAGATGCGTAGCCCAAGAAGATTAAAATGCAGAAGTCTGCAGGGAAAAATTTATTTTGTCTGTTTTTAAGATTGTAGTGGAATCGTCTTAACAGATTACAGCAGCGTTTCTCAAATTGTGGGGTGCCCCCCCCTTGCGGGGCGTTATAACTCTACAAGGGGTGCGAGCATATTGAAAAGTTGAAAACTAAAGATTATTCAAAACATTATTAATTTACTGAAAGTAAGCAAACAAAATAAAATATAACATAATAAACATAATAAAATATAAAATACACATTTACACTGATATAATACACTTATAAATGTATCAGTATTGTACAATGTGTATATTTTATTATTAATTTAACAATACTAAGTTAAGAACCAGTTTGATAAATATCAGTGACCCCATGGGCTTGTATTAACTCTTATCTTGATTATTTGTACAGTTTATAATTAATTCCTTAACTGCTGATTAAAAGTTACGTGGTTTGGTCCCCAATGCCACGGTTTTCCAAGTAGATGTGCGTATTTTAAATTTTTTGGGGGCAGGGGGAGAAAAGGTATAAATAAGTAAAATTCTCTGAAATAAGTAAATCTTTTGCAAAGACTGTCAAGGTCCTTTTATTGTATTCCAAAGCCTTAGGAATAACTTTATGGATAGCATTGCACGGAAAAGATCGTATTTCGGAAAGACGTATGTATACGTCCAGAAGATTAATGCTTTGGCTGAGCGAGACGTTTATATACGTCGGTGGCATATAAGAGGTTAAAGTAGTACACACACACACACACACTGTAGCTTTAGTGTAAAAATATAGTATTATTAAATTCAATACAATGTTATTGTATGGAGGGGGGGGCGCGATGAAAATGATGATTGAATATTGGGTCGCGAGTATTAAAAGTTTGAGAAGCACTGGATTGCAGGGAGAAGGATCAGACCATCACTATTACTGCACACTATTGAACAAATTGTATTATTCTTGAATATGGAAATGGTGGAGCATGCTCACCAAGAACATCCGTCTTTTTACCTACAACGCATTTACTTACTCACCTCAAGGTGTGGTCGTGGAATCAAAATAATATCTCTATGAAATATTGCTGCACCCTTTTAATTCTCTTAATTCCCCCCAAGCGGTTTTTTCTTATTCCCAAAATTCAAAACACCGTTGAAATTTAGAGATCTGACATCGCAAATGACTTTTCTGAAGAGGAAGAACGTTGATTTTTGACGCAATCTGCTGAATTGTGCAATGACAGCCTTTTAAGGTATCCGACTACGTTCGGAACCGTGATTTTGAAAAAGAGTATAAATGGATAATATTTATGATATTTAGTGTCACTTAGATTAGAAAACGTATACAAAATTGTTTTAAAAATATTATTACAGTAAAAAATTTAAATAAAAAGCACAATATTTTGACAAAAAATGAACACACAAATGACAAATTTTCAAAACATTCTCCTTTTATGATAAATGCTTCTATTATAATAATATTTTGCCTGTATATAGCTCAGACCTCTGTACAGATGCTGAACTAGAACTTTTGAAATATATGACTTAGAAGTGGATTTATCCATATTTTACTTCAATAGAAGGGAGAAATTTTAAGAAAAAAACGCCGATAATTGTTTCAATTGGTGGTAACTCTGAAACTCTCTCTCTCTCTCTCTAATGTGAATTTTTCAAAAATCCTAGCTCTAACTCTATGGAGAAGTCTTCGTTTTATATGAGAAAAATATTATTATTATAGAAGCATTTTTTATAAAAGGAGAACGTTTTTTAAAAAAAAGTTATTCTAAGTTCATTTTTTGCCAAAATATTGTATTTAAATAAATTTGTTTTGACATAATGTCCTTAAAACAATTTTATGCATATATTCTAATCTAAGTGACACTAAATATCATGAAACTTATCCATTTATGGACTTATTTACAATCACGGTTTCGAACGTAGTGGGATAAATTAAAGGTCAAGAAATTACGCAAGAGATGCATAAATCTGTAAAATAACTATGTAGTTAAGTATTAAGAGTAAAAAAATTAAATTTAAGCTTTATCTCGACTATTTAAAGTAATAATCAAAATTTAGAAATAAAACTAATTTAGAATAATGAAAATTTTACGAACCCCCCTCCCCATACGTATTATAAACCTTTTGAACCAAGTGATGAAATTGAGGACAACACACACACACACACACACAACACACACACACAGTTTTAAAAGTCTGCTTAATTCTACTTTACTTTTGACAATTTTTCAGGTTTCTCCTTCACGAAGAAATTAAAAGAATTTACTAATAAATAGGTTTGAAATATTTTTTACTCAAATTTTATTCTAGTTTTGAAAACCCGTTTTGTATTACAAATCAATACACGATTATTCGGTAAGTCTACTAGTGTGTTCTGCGTTAAAGTAATTACTACGTATAAAACAAATATGCTGGTTTATAAGTACGTTAATATTCATCAGAAATATATTCCTGTAATTCGACAACGAACTTCGCACCTGCCAGCAACAAAAAAATATTGAGATAATAGGAGTAATGCTAAACGCAAATTTATACTTAGTGAGCATGCGTTAAGAATATCTTTTTTGATGATAATTGTTCTGTGAAAGTAGAATATCGTTTGACAATATACAGTGATGTCATTTATCACTTTTAAAACAAATCATGTGTTAAAAGAAAACTAGCTGCATGGCCCGGCTTTGCACGGGCTTTCTCTACTTTTATAAATTTTCCCTTTACTTCCCAAAATCAGCACTTCTAATACTCTTTTTTCAAAATGACTTCCAACCCCCCTCCACCGCTTAACCCGGCGTTGCTCGGTCTTTCTCTTTTCCTCGTGACACCAGCATTTCTGTGTGTGTGTGTGTGTTTGTACGCGCACAATGTGAGTGATTCCTAAAATTATGTCAAAAGATTTCCCTTTTCCGAAATTTGTTCCATTCCACTTATTTTTGATTTAAGACAGGTTTATTTCCCCTCTATAGCCCGAACACGGTTTCTTTTAGTGTAAAATTATGGTTCTATCTTCCCCTCCTTCTCACAGATAAAATATAGCTCCAAATTTTGAGAGAGATGTATGACTTATAAAAAAAATATTGCTTAAGAATTAAAAAATTATTAATGTGAAACAATAAAAAGAAAACGATTCTGATGTTAAGAGTATAACAGAAAACTTTCATCATTTTTAATACTAGTTAGTTTCTAAGAATCTAAAATAATAAAAAAGATTTCAGATTTTCATGAATCAATCAATCGTTACATATAAAGAGTGTTTTTTTTTCCAGGTATAGAAGTTTAAGTTGGCATTACTTTCCAAGATGGCGACCGATTTAACAGCTGTCAAGTGATTTATTCTCAGTTTGGTTTGGCAATTCATCATGAATAGACTCACGCCTGAACGATTCGTCGAATGGGCCCAAAACGAGATTGTCGTTGTTCCCGATTTTCATAAGCGAATTTTGTTTAGCGATGAAGCGCACTTCTGATTGAATGGCTACGTCAACAAACAAAACTACCGCATTTGGAGTGAAGCTAATCCACAAGTGTATGTCGAAACACCGTTACATCCAGAAAAACTGACTGTTTGGTGCGCTTTATGGGCTGGTGGAATCCTTCTTCAAAAACGATGAAGGCCACAACGTTACAGTCAATGGTGATCGGTATAAAGCCATGATTACTAACTTTTTCATTCCTGAATTGAACAATCATGATGTCCAGGAGCTGTGGTTCCAACAAGACGGCGCAACATGTCACACAGCTCGTGCCACAATCGATTTATTGAAAGACACGTTTGGTGACCGCCTAATTTCACGTTTTGCACCTGTGAATTGGCCTCCAAGATCTTGTGATTTAACACCGCTAGACTATTTTCTGTGGGGCTATGTAAAGTCATTGGTCTATGCGGATAAGCCACAAACTCTTGACCATTTGGAAGACAACATTCGCCGTGTTATTGCCAATATACGGCCACAAATGTTGGAAAAAGTCATCGAAAATTGAACGTCCAGATTGGACTACATCCAAGCCAGCCGTGGCAGTCCTATGCCAGAAATTATATTTAAAATGTAATGCCACAAGATTATCTTTCGAATAAAAAAAATTCATGTCAATCGAATAATACATCGTTGTTTCATTGCAATTTAAAGTTCTATACCTCTAAAAAAAGCACCCTTTAGTTAGCTTAAAAATGTCTCTAAAATGTATTTTGATCCAAAATAATAGACGATGTACTTTTAAATTAACAAGTAATGAAATAGTAATGAAGCAATAGAAATAATCCTTTTATAAAAAAAAACATATACATATTTATTAAAATCAAATTTTTATAAGAAATAAATAAAAAAAAATTTACAGATAGTTACTGAAACGATTGCCTTTTTCTGAACGTTTGAATGTTTGATTAAACATATAAATATATATATGTATATATATGTATATGTATGTATATATATATATCTTTTCATGTACTGAAAAAAACATTTTAAAAAAGCCAATCTGATAAATTACTTTTTGATATTTTATTTTAAATTTAACCTTTTTCATTCCACTGTGTTTAGTAAATTATTTAAACACGTATCTGACTAAAAAAAGAAGTTTGTTATACAAAACTAATATATTCATTATTTTAACAATAATTTTATGTATTATTATAATAATTTATATAATATCTTTTTTATAACGTATTGTATATCATTTTATAAATCTTTTTGTAACTAATTTTTACATGAAATATTATTTAATGTTTTTTTTCTTACAAAATTTACAAAAAGTATTATTTATTACTAATTATATTTATGAAGTATAATATAAATATTGATATAACTATAGTAACTATTTTACTTTTAAAAATACAAAGTAATTTTCTAAAATATGATTTAATATAATCAATAAATCTTTTTTTAATTCATTTATTTATATGCAAAGTTACGTTGTTTGTTCAAAAAAAAAAAGAAAACAACAGCATCATACAGAATTGTGACAAATTAAAAATTAAAAGTTTTTTTTCGCTTCATTTTTAAGTTAATGCCTTCAAACTTCATATATCGATTGAAAACAACGGTAATTTTTAAACAAAAATTGTAACAAAAATAATTTTTAAATATTTCTAGCAAAAAGGAAAAAAACGAAAAACACAATTTTTTTTTTAAAAAAAACCCGTAATTTTTAAGTAATTTTTTCAGTCTTTGTACAAATTAAAAATTAAGGTTTTTTTCTACAAAAAAATTGTGTTTTTCGCTTTTTGCTAGAAATATTTAAAAATTATTTTTGTTACATTTTTTGTTTAAAAATTACTGTTGTTTGCAATAGATATATGAAGTTTCAAGGCATTAACTTAAAAGTGATGCCAGAAAAAAAGTTTTTAACTTTAACAAATAACGCAAAGCGAAATTGAATATCTCTCCCTTTTCAGTTTCGAACCTAAAAACTACAGTTTTATAAAGAAGCGCCTTTGACATCCACGCAGTAGATTCCTGTAGTGAAAAGCATTGAAATGACCTTTAAAATAGAGGAAGATATGTTCAATTTCGCATTGTGTTATTTGTTACAGTTAAAAAAAATTTCGGGCTTCATTTTTAAGTTAATGCTTTCAAACTTCATATATCGATTGCAAATAACTATAATTTTTAAACAAAAAACTTTGAAAAAAGTCATGCTTACATATTTCTCGCAAAAAGGAAAAAAAACGAAAAATACATTTTTTTTAAAAAAAAACCGTAATTTTTAAGATATTTTATCAATTTTTGTACAGATTACGCATAATATTGTTCTACACACGGAAAAAAAGTTTCGTGAGATTATTTTTATAAATAAAGAAGTTATTAAGTATTTTAATAAAATTTTGAGTAGTTTTTGAAAAATCGTAAAAAAAACGTTTTTTGACATTTAATTTTTTTTAATGACTGATTCTAAAAGAGAAAAGCATGAACTTTTTTAGTGTGAGATATTTTTTTCATTAGCACGAAAGAAAATGCAAGCGGAACGATTTAGAAATCATACTCATAAAAACGTATCGATTTCGACTCATTTTAAAAAAATCATAAAAAATACAAAATATAATTACTTTGTAAAATAAATTATACCATATCGTGGCAAAGTAAAAGATCTTTCCAAATCTGTAATTATTTTTTGTCTGAGTCTCATGAAAAAAAATTAGATCTCGTTTTAAAAACGTCTGGGAAAAAAAAGAAATTCCGAATTTTTGAACTTGGTATTAATTACTCATTTTAAGGTTTTTAATTAATATATTTTTAACTAATTGGAATATCGTAGTATAAATTGTCAAAACGGATTCCTTGGATCATTCCCGAAATTTTGGTACTTTCGACGAGTTTCTGTGTCGAACGGTTCGTGAGAAGATAGAGCCTCATAGATTCCTAGATAGATACGCGTTTGTTTACCTACGAATTTTAATAGTGCAGACAACTGTATTCTTCCAAGCGATAATAGAAAGAGAAATTATTTTCAATCATGTTAAATAAATTGAATGAAATTGCATCAGTTGAAATCAAACACAAACTGAAATTTAATGCTAAAAAAGGTAACATTTTATTTATTTCATTAATTTAAATTGTTTTTTTTTAAATTGTTGGTTTCATTTGACAGAAACTATTTTACTCCCTTATTTTGGCATTTCAAGAGCTCTTCAGATATGTAAAATTTTGTACGGAAAACCGACTCCACAATCAGTTTACTCAGCATACACATTGCTGGTCACACAAAATGCAACACCAAGAAGGACCAGAGATATCACAGAGAAATTTATTTCGGCAGATAACATGTTGTACAAAGAGCAAACGATTAAAATTGTAGCCTCTTGTGACGTGTGGATGATGATAAAATCAGTAGTTAGTGTAGCATCCATTATTGGATATAACTGCTGCCACACGCCTCGGCATAGAATCAAAGAGGCTTTGTGTGCATCCTTGGGATACAGCAGTCCATGTGGCTTCCAGATTTTGATAAAATTTATCTGGTGTAGCAACTGCTGGTGTATCCCAGGTCAGTCGTTGTGCAAGCATGGACCACGCATTTTCGATTGGTGATAGTTTGGGAGAAGAAGCAGGTCAAGAAAGCAATTCAATCTGATGGGTAAAGAAGTCTAGAAAATTGCGTGCCACGTGCTGCCGCACATTATCCTGTTGGTAGATGACAGATGGCAAGCACTGAAGGTATGGATGGACCGCGGACTCCAACACTTTAGATATACTGGCTGGAAGATCTCTGGCTATTCACTGTACTGTCAATGTGTACTGGGGGGTGCGGCAGTGAAATCCAATAACGCCCCCAACCATGATACCGGGAGCAGGACTAGTGTGGCGATGCATAGCACAACAGTTCAGCAGTTTCTCACCAGGGTGTCTCCAAACTCGAATCCGACCATCGTGATGTTGCAGGCAGATGCCGGATTCGTCAGTAAACATAATGTTGTTCCATTCCGTTGTCTGTATCCGCCGTTCATCGCACCATTGGCGGCGCAAACGTCAGTGGTTTCTAGTCAAGTGTAGGCGCAGTAATGGACGCCTTGCGGGCATTCCACTCAGCCGCAAACGGTGTCGAATGGAACGAGTGGGCTCCAAATGAAGCGCAACGGACTGACTCTGTTGTGCTATGGTTCATGATGTGGATGCGCGATCTATTACTGTCATGCACACAATCCACCTGTCATTTCGGGCAGTGGTGCAACAAGGCGGGTGCGATCAGCCCCGTCGGTCTGTCGTTTCCTCCTGCATCCAGCGATGACAGATACGCATCACAATTGCTTGGTTTCGTCCAACACGTTGACCGATTTCTCTGAAGGATAATCCACAATCCCTACAGGCTACTTTTCTTTCTCGGTCGAATTCAGAAACTTGGTCAAAAGACACTCGATGTCTTCCTCGAGGCATAGGTGAACAGCTTATGCAAAAAGAAAAGAAAAGAAAATGCATGAAACACGATTGCCGTACTTCAAATCGCCAATCTCTTCTCCCCTTATATAGCGCTTGAGGGTCGCGCTACGGTCGCACGTGATCTGTGTCTGCGCTATAAAGCTAATGATTTGCGTATATCTATGCTGCCAACGCATGATGTACCTTTCACATAGTTTGCATGCTTCCTTCAGGGTGTTCCTTTTTACGTGGCCCCAGAAGTGTATATAGCTGTATTAAGTAGATTCTTGCGAATAGGTCAGCGTTTCTCAAACTGTGAGGTGCGCCCCCTAGGGGTCGTGAGAGAAAGAGGAGACTACAAGAGGAGCGCGAGTATATCGGAAAGTCAAAAACAAAGAATTTACAAAATTACAAATTTACTGAAAGGAAGCAAAACAAAATATACATTCGGATATATTAAAAATAAAATACACATTTACACTGATATAATATACTTATAAATATATCAGTACTGCACAATGTATTTGATAATTAATTTAACCACACTTAGTTAAGAACAAGTTTAATGATTACTAGTGATTCACGTAGGCTTGTCATATACAAAATTTAATACTTATCTTGATATTTTGTACGGTTTATGATTAAAATCGTATTGTAGCTTTAACGTCCTAGTGCATTCAATACATTGTTATTATGTGAAGGGGGACGTGATGAAAATTAAGATTGAAAATTGTGTCACAAACATTGAAAGATTGAGAAACACTGGAGTAGGTACACTAAGTAATAAAATTGCGAATTATTTTTAAAAATGTGATTGTGAAAAATTATAATTAATTGTCAAATTTTGTAATCATAAAATTTTTGAAGAGTGAAGTCCTACAGATATCTATCTTGCCATCTCAAAAAATATTTCATTACAGCTATTGATATGGATATTATCATCGAATAAATTTGAAGAAATTGATTCTTATAAATGATTTTAAATTATTGATTGGGTGAGGAAATGTTTATTAATGTCGTACTCTAAGGCAACGCGAGGCTATTAGTGATGGGCCTCGTAATTTTGAGCCGCTGTCAAGTGACAAGGGTGACACCTGAACTGGTACACCATTCTGCTCATCCCCCCATGCCAACGTGAGGACTTTGAGCAATTACAGCAGCCCCACTGCACGGTAGATCTTCAGTGGCATCAGGACTCAGACTAGCAAATGGAAAATCAAATAATTTATATCTTATGCAAAAAAAATGTTTTATCAAGAAAGAATAATGCGGAATATCCAAAGTATATTAATTGGAATGAAAAATTATAAAAATAATATTATTAATATGAATTTTCCAGAAAAAATTTATCGACGCATTATTTTTAAGCATCATATATATTATAAAATTTAACATGATATTCTTAGAAATTTTGCATTATTATAACAAAATATTAAATATTAATTTTTTCCAGCTTTTACATATTTACAGAATATTATTTTGAAATTTCAGACAGTAGTTTATAAAAAAAAATATGTGTAATATATATATTAATTTGCCAAAAAAAAGTACATCTTGTCATTTTACCATTTATTTTTCCGAAATAAAATCAAATATACGTATCTTTTTGTTTCATTGAGGAAGAAAAACCCTGTAAAGGGGGTACTTTTAATCAGCCCCTTCAAAAATAATTAATCAAACATATGATTGAATTTTACAAAATTGAATTGTTGTATGTTGAATACATAAGAAAAAAAAGCTATAGAAATATAATTAATTATGCTGTTACTGATTCATTATATTGCATATATTGATTATACTATATTCATGAACACTGTATTTACATTCACAACATTGTTATATAAGTTGATTCGATCGTTTAATTGTAGTAACATTTAATTATAATTAATAGAATTTCCAAAATGCTTTTATATATTTTTAATTCACCGTTGTTTTATAAATATTAGTAGAATGATATTTTCTTTATACAATACAAATCTTAATTTTTCAGATAACACAAAAAATGCCAAGTTTATAGGAGAAAAAATTGGTTGAAAAAATACCGTAAATTTTACTTGTATTCAAAAACGAAAATTATTTGTATCAATCATTTGGTGTCTTTATTTTATCTAACATTTTTGTCAAGATTAATATTTTTATATTCTTTATGATTCAAATTTGCTTAAGTAGAAAACATTTTACAACCGTGTTCTTCGCAATGTAACAAAAAAATAGTGCATGGAGTTTTGTTTATTTTAATAATTTAATTTGAATTTACTTATTTCAAAATTTACGTAACGAAAAAGTGTTTTGATGAGTTTTTTTAGCATTCTAAAAAAATTATGAGCTTTTTCATCTTTATTAATTATTTGTTTTCATAAAAAAAAAACATTTTTACAGAGAAATTTCGAAAAGTATATATTGCTTAAAGCATTTTCTAGTTGTGATTGTGTAATACATCCCTTTTAATCCCCTTGGTATAAATGCAAAATAAACAGCTTTACCTTTTTCTTGCTGAACTTATTTTTTTAACTTACATTTTGAAAAAAATTATAAATATTTTCAACTTTTAAAAATAAATTATAATTTTCTTTCAGAGAAAGTATGAAATATATTCGCACACACATTATTTATTCTCTCCATTATTTTTATATTTAATAATATTGCGAGAACTAATAGTATTACTTCGATAATGTATACTTCTTGATCAAACGTTTAAATTTTAGTTTCAAAATAATAACATAAAAACTGGGGTTTTCTTTTTAAATATGTATGCATGTGTGACGCGGAAGTGTGTGTATTTTTTTTTTTTTCTGTAATTCCAAAAACAGGCTACACTTGTATTTTCCCTTTTAAAGGAAGAATTCGAAATCGCTAAGTTCCTTGTATATTTTCTGGACGAATATTCATCACAATACCTGAAACTGCATTCTCATCAAAAAATGAACCAAAATAAGAGAGATAAGTCTTATCCCCTCCCCCCTTCACTTTTCATATTCTGCATTACAGACGCATCTATCTGGGTTCACAGAGCAACTCTTGACACAGCTGTCCTTTTTCATTGGTTTACATTCAACTCAAGGTTAATGACGCCAACGTGGCATGTTTAGCAAACAAAACGGAAGTCTTATCGCTGTAACGAATGAAACAGATGTTATTCTGATTCTAGTCGTTTATTTGGACACAATATTTTTTCTACTTTTATTAGCTACTTCGCCTCAGAACCGTTTAGACTTGAATTTCTATCGTCCACTCTATTACGATATCTAATTATTTATTTATTATTATTATTTGTTTCAAAGCTGAGATTAATTGAAAATTAATTATTATTATTATTAAAATCTGTGATGGCCGATACAGAACAGAAGCAGGCTGCGGCTACTGATACCTCAGTTCTAGAACGAACAGTTTTTGTAGAAAATCTTCGCACGTCTGTGGAAAAGCTTGTTAAAATATTAAAGCCTGTGTATGCCGAAAAATTTGGCGACAACGCAATCACTGCTCTAGTACGTAGAAGAGATGGTTATGAAATTACTTTTTCGAGTGCTGAAGCCGCTAAAGAATGTATTGAAAATGGATTCAAAGTGGATAGCCGCCAATATGATGGAGTTAGCATGTGCAATTCCGATCTTCTAGTCAACTTGAATCCAGTTCCTGCTTACATTGATGATGTATCTATTGCTAAAAGGTTGGCCGATATTGGTTGCTCATTTGTTGGTGAAATTAAACGAGCTCAGGTTGAAGGAATTGATACTGGTCGCAGGAAGGTGATTGTCCGATTGCCAAACAATATGAGATCTTTGCCAAGAGCTATAATCGTCAAGGGACCTAATGGAAGAGATGAACGAATCGAAGTGTTCCATCGCAATCAAAGAATCAGAAAAAACACTCGATAAGCAACTGAAATTTTTAGTATTGATTTTCAAATTCATTGTTTTTATTTGTTGCGACTGATGCATCTTACAAAGATAGAAGAACACTCTCTGTACAAATTTTGTTCCTTTCCAAATTCTAAATTCTACTGGAAAGCTGAAAACTCTTCGTTTAAGTAAGAAGTTCGTGAAAAACTATCTTCAAATTTGACTTGTAATCTCATTTCTATTGTAATTTTCTATTACGCTGAAAAGATTTTCGAAGTATGTACTTTTGAATACTTTTACTCCGCACAATGTTATCTTAATTTTAAAGATAAAAATTAATCTTAAAATTTTATGTCTATTATTTTCAATTAATTCATTGAAATCTTTTTACAACGTGAAGTGTTTTTCTTTGAAAAATATTTTTCTTTATCTTGTTTATTCGAAAAAATCAAAAGGAACGTTTTAAAAAGAAATGTGAGCAAAGAAAATATATTGATTTTATTGCTCAATTTTTGAGATTTATTATTTTTTTTTACATTTATGTTAGTTGTGTTTTTGTTGATTTTAATGTTAATTTTATATACAAATTTTATACTTAAATGTTAATTAAAATATGTTAATGCTCATTTTTATAGATTTAGTTATCATTTATTTCTCCATTCTTTTTTTAATTTAGAAAATATATGTTAAGAAATTAATCTAATTTTGGCCTCGAAATTGTGTACTTTTTACTTCTCAAACTATAATTGAGCGATTTGTTTACGATGCTCCTTTTTTTAACTAGTAATAATGTAGTAGTTTGACTCTATAAATTGTTATTGCACTTCCATACACATCCTTTATTTTAACTGGAATGTAAAATCTGTTAAATTGTTTTGTTTTCATATTGCTATACTTATTAACAGTAAGGCGTCTATTATTTTGTGTTCTATGTGTTGTGAGATTCTATGTGATATTTTTAAGATTTTTAATTTTCTTTAAAATTTTTACTTCAATTTTGAGAATAATTAAAACCGCTTGAATTCTTTTTCTATTTCATGATTTATCAGGAATTTTTAAAAAATTTCGTTCAATTTTAATCGAAACAAGTACCAAAAATATAACTTTACTTACAAATAATATATATATAATTAAAAATATTCTTTAAAATAATGTAATTTTACATTAAGGTAATTTTTTGCCGTATGCATTTTCGGCGTGTTTTCTCTTAATTTCTTATGTTTTGAAACCGGTTATTATTATTATTTTGATTTTTTAATTTCTTCTAAAAAAATTTTGTTATTGAAGAAAAATAATATGTAAATAATACTTGATGTTTTGATTACTCTAAAAATATATTGATAATTAACTTCTTTTAAAAATAAATGACATCGAAGAATTAGAATTTATTTAAATATAAAAATTACTAGTCAAAAAAAATGGTGCTATAGGTATATTTGTATCAGTTACATGGAGAAATATTCGTGAGTTTTCAATATGAAAAAGGAAATTGTGCTATTCGTAACTGTCTTTAGTGTAATATGAAATCAGTAAAATAATTATTTTAAAAATTAATCTTGGAAAAAGTATTTTTCACCGAAATTTTAATTAATACTGATTTTAAAAATAACATCTGAGTTTTGTGTTTGTATGTGTTATCTAGTACTAAAAGCAACTATTTTTGTTCTTGAAGTATGTTGTTTTCATTGTAAAATTGCAATTTCCCTTCAGATTTGAAATCTTATTTCAGAAACATGTTTAGTTTTTTATAGCTTGTAGCTTAAGTGCATCATTCGCAACAAAGCCATTGACTTGAAAATCAGCTGCTGTGCTGGATCTGGTCAGATATCAACTGAACATGGCTTTATGGATCCCATTCTTTGAATAATGGTTATGGTTTTGAATATACTGAGTATAATATGGTTGTTTAACCTATTAAGGCTATTTCTAATGCCATATTTTCTAGTGGCATTTAATAATGCCAGATCTTTCAAGACATTTAATAATGTCTATTGAAGAAGCAGCAGATTTAGTAGCATATTGGTGATATGATGTGCTGAATGCGCACTGGATTTTAATATGTAACTAAATCAATAAAGAATAATTCTATTTGTATTGACGTTCTTATTTTTTTAAGTTGGTATTTCACATTCCATTTATTTAAGTATCATTTAAGCTACATGATCTAATATATTGCTACATGATTTTAAAATTATGCTTGGCCAAACATGTATCTCCTTTTTTTTAGAATCGAAAGTTTATTTTGAAAGAAAAACTTGAAGACAGTAGAAAAGTAATTGTGTGTGTAATAACGATTAAAAGATTAACTGTGCAGTAATCATAACGAACTTGGTGATTTTTTAATGATTAAGAATACAAAAAGGCTGAAATCTTGATGAACTCTTTGATTTTTTAATAATTAAGAATAAAAAATTGTTTAAAATTAAACTATGAAGTTTTTAAAGTTTATAACATATTTTTAGACTGAGCAGGCCAAAAAAACAATTGTAATCTATTTTTAACAATTTGGAAAGCTTGTGCGCACAGTTCTATTTCCACTAAAGTTTTTATTTTTGAAAAATTTTAGAAAGGAAAAGGGGCAATATTTCTTATAAAAGTCATTAACATACTTAAAAAAATTAACAATGCAAAGAAAATTCATAAAACAGTTTTTAAGTCCCGGGAACTACTAGCTTTACTTTAAAAGCTACTTTTTTCTTATTTAAAATTATTTTAATTTTAAAACATTTTCTTATATTTTTTATTACTTTAATTTATATCATAATTATAGTAACTTACTTTAATTGTAATTTAATCATGATTTTAGTTAATGCTTTCATATCCCAGTGCAATCCTTAGCATTAACTTTTTTGAATTGAGTATTGGCTTTAAGAAAAATATTTTTCATAATCCTAAAATACTGTTTTTCTGCCTTGATAATATTTATAAATATGTTTTAAGTAAATCCCTTTAAAATTTTGTGAAGTAGGCTCTTTTTTTTTTTTGGTAGTGTAAACATAACTTCTTGCTGAAATCGGTATTAATAAACAAAGATTTAATCATTTTCGATTTTTTGTGTTAATTTTCGTTTCTTTCCATTCACAAATTTATTACTTGTTACACGCTTTTATTCAACTTTTTTTTCCTTTTCTTTTAAATTTTTTTTTATTAAGATGGACTTAAGCAATCTGTTCGCTCTTTTTCTGTGTTATTAGAGCTCTAAAATCTTATACATTAATGATCGTACGATATTTTCAGAACCTAATTATTAATTAAATTTTGATTCTATTTTTAAAGCAGTCTCTGTGAAGAGACATACAGCTGAAGGAAATGTTTATAAAAAATACTTTTGTTTATTCTTATATTATTATTTTCAATGATAATGATTCTTTGATGGAGTATATTTTTCCCCTTCCGAATCGTGAGACAAAATAAACGTTTACTCTCGCCACAGAACTTATTTTATACTCTATTTTAGATAAAATTAATAATGTACAGGAATAAGCAATAAAAGTGCAGTAGCATTTAGTATTGCTGTTTGGTTCCTCGAAAGCATCACACTGATTATTTCTATAAAGAAATAAAGTAATTCGTTTCAATCAAATATTGCTGAAATAAAAATATCTGTATATTTACCTAAAAATAATGAAACACATTAAAAGGGGAGAAAATAAAAATAATGCAATTCTTTTCTTGCTAATGTTTTCAAAATGAAAGAAAAAAAACATAATTTTTTTAGATAGAAAATTGGCCAAAGTTTCTTGCTACAATTTCCCCTTTTTTTTTTACTTCGTATATCATGCGATAACGCAGAAAAATTTTAATTAAATGCAAAATACAAGATATTCAGAACTTATTGTATAATACTTTTAATACAACAAAGACTACAAAAAAAAACTTATAAAATGCATTTTTTTTTAATTTGCGAATCTCAATACTAAAAAAATACTTTTAGAGTACAAATATATATTTTCACATTTACTCTAATTTCTGCATTAATGCTAGCATTTTAATGAATTGGAAAAAAATGCTCTTTTTTATTCATTTAAATATTAATAATTGCAGTGATTAAAATATTTAATTATGTCCACGTTGAAAATACAAATTTAACTTTTAATATAAATAAAACTCAAAAGTTTTCTCTTCTGGGAAATTAAACAAAGCAATTTCAAATCATTCTGATTCTGTATATTATTATAAAGTCTTCGAATATTCTTTTTCATCACAATTGTGTGCACAACACGCACGATATCATCAAGGACATTCTTTTAGCACTAGATGATAGAAACGCAAAACACATATTTCTTTCTGATTTACCGTTCCAGAAATCACGTCTTGCAACACTTATTTGTTACTACGTCGAAAATCCTTATTACCTGAAGTTAAGAATCCGTATGTTGAGAACACGTTAAAGAATTCTCACTTACTTCAACGTGTCATGCCTCACGAATGCGATTTCTGAGGGTGGTTTTGATTACAGTGCAGTCAATTTCAATGCAGACATCCTAAAAAGAGAAATCTGATTTTCAAATTACTGCAATAAATGTTTCATTTCAATTTTTTATACCTAATTGGGTATAATGTTGTGTAAAAAAATAATAATTACTCAGGGTTATTAATGTTTAATCGTACGAAATTGTTTGATACAAAAAGTACTGAGATTTATTTCTGAGGGTGCAAAGGAATATTTTTAAATATCCTCGGAGCTTGTGCAAATTTAATTTCAAGAAAAAAAATTGTACTAAATGTAGTAAAATAAATAAACAAGATTTTTTTGTGTGTGTGATTGTTATTAACGTCACATTTTAAAGCAAATCGAGGGCTGTTGGCGGAATGCCGAAAGGAACCGAGCTCACCCAAAAGAAGTTTAGAGCTACAAAACGATCCCCCGAGAAACAACCACCCCCGCGTTCAATCTTTATTGCTCAAAATCATTTTATACGGTAGCACACATTAAATTTACGTATTACAAATTAAAGGTAAATGAAACGAAGTATATATGTTGTTGCAAGGTACACTCATACAAAGCTGAAAACAATAATAAATAACATAAACGGTAAGAGAAGGAAAAATAATATACATTATCCCAGCATTCTTGCAAATACATCAAAAGTAATATAAATATAAAATACCAATGCACCGTACAAAAAAAGAGGGAGAGGGGGAACGCCGCTTGTGACCACATAATCCCACCTAAGGAATTTGGTCCCGGATTGTGGAAGCAATTTTAATACATGATTTTAGTTTAGAGTGAATGAAAAGATTTCTAACGATGGATTGGGTTTTGAGATGGAGGGACCAAATGGAAATCCTTAGTCAAAGGACATACGAACACGTAATGGTCAGCGTTCCTGACAGAACCACAAAGTCAATTGGGAGTAGCTTTTAATTTGAAGCGATGCAAATAAGAAACAAATGGACCATAGTTTGTTAAGAATTATGTAACGTAAACGGAATGGGGATTGATATCTAAACTGGATTTGGGAAAGAAGGATTTGACTCGTAAGCCAGTATTGGAGTTTGACCACCAACTCTCCCAGTCGTCAATTTATTTTGAAGACATAACATAAGAGCGAGGGGCGGGAACACTCACCTCTGCACTATTCGTAGTAGCGACTTTAGCAAAAAAAATCTGCACGACGAATCTCGAAATTTTGAGTCTCTGTCAACGCTCGGAACAACACTGTAACTGCCACCCCACATGCCAAGTTTCTCCAGTACGCCAACGTGAGGACTTTAAGCTACGACAGATTTAACTATATCAATCCCTCTGTACAGCTCAGGGACACCAGGACTCGAATTCATCCCACACCGACTATGAGTCCGTGACCACATTCGAGTTCTCAACAAACAAACCAAACAATATTCTGATTTAAAATATTTACATACAAAACAAGTAATATATATAAAAAAAAATTTAACGTGTCTCAGTTTTTTTCTCCTTCGTTAGAAAAAAATGTACTGGCGCCATCTGTTGGAGCTAATTGAAACTACAAGGGAGATAACGCAGAACAAATTTAAAATTAAAAAATAAAATTTAATTAATTAATTAATATTTGAAAAAAACTGTATTAACACATCAAGTGTCATCCACTACAAGTTTAAAAAAAGTATTTGAACTTGATTGGATGGATAGAAATTATTTTATTAACGATTGAAAATTCCAACAAGATAAATAAATATATAGAGAATGTGAGCTAATAGTAGGGATTGAATAAAGATCATGCATGTTTGTAATAAATAAAAAACATTAAAAAAACTTTTGTATAGTAACAAAAATCACATTAAACGCAGGTATTTCCGTAAGTTTAAAGCGAATCTCTGTCTTGACCTTCCAATTCTTCTAATTATTATAATCAAAGATGTTTGCGAGCCGAATCACTCTTAAAGCAATAATCGAAATATGCCTTCATAAAAAAATTACATCACTGTTACACACTCACAAACATTTATATATATAATTCTTAACTAATTTTAAAACAATTATAAAAAAATTATCATTTATTGAAAATAACCCCAAAGTGTTAGTACCGTATATTTTTTCCTGTATATAATTCGCAGATTATGAGTTTAAAAAGTTTCAAATTTCGTTGTGCGTATTATACGTCGCCACGGATTAT
This sequence comes from Trichonephila clavipes, assembly GCA_019973935.1. Taxonomy (NCBI): domain Eukaryota; kingdom Metazoa; phylum Arthropoda; class Arachnida; order Araneae; family Nephilidae; genus Trichonephila; species Trichonephila clavipes. The sequence goes on along the minus strand of BMAU01000807.1, from coordinate 13,323 downwards.
ATGAGAAAAAACATTCTCCATCAGAACAGCTAACAATAAAGTTTTAAAAGAAATGCCGTTCATGTTTTATAAAATAACTAATAGATAGCGCTTTCATGACTCGGCTGACGTATTTCAGCCATAACTAGTTTTTGTCCAATTACATTCAAAAATGAATTCGGTTCCTTGGAAGGAAAAAACAGTTACTAGTCACTGGCGTCATTTCCAATTTTTTCTTGACTAGAGATGTTATGTCCTTGGAAAGTTTTCATCATGTTGAAGCGAAAGCGTGGAAGTTACACTGCAAACTTAAAATTAAAAGCTATAGAGAAGGCTACCGAAATCGGGAATCTGCAAGGCTTTTCAACGTTGACGAATCGAATATTCTTTTGTGGAGAAAAAACAAGACCAACTTCGAAAATTGTGATCGTCGGGGAAAACTTCACTGGCCAGAATTAGAGGAAGAAATAAATAAATGGATTTTAAAAGAAAAAGACAATGGGAAAGCAATCTCGATCTTAATTTTTTTGCTGTTAACTTGTTAAATTTTAAAAAAAGAAAGATTTTTTCAGCGTGCAATGTTTTGTTTAACAACTCAAAACATAGATGGCAGTAGCAAAGAATTTTTTTGTTTTATTGAGATTATCGTAAAAAATATTATCATACATATTTAAAAAGATGTTTCATAATAAATTTTGTTTTATGGACAATTTCTTACTTCTTATTTTTAATTATATTGTGTATTTTTTATCTTATGTGACATTCATTATCGGCAGTTTATATTTTTATTATTCGCCGTAAAAACTGCCGCGGATTATACGGTGCTGCGGATCATACAATGTTTTTTTTTTTTTATTTTACTCGAAAAAAAGGTTTTGCGGTTAATACGCCGCTGCGAATTATATACAGGAAAATATGGTAATTGATACAATAAACATAATTCCAAACATTTGTACAAAATTCTCATGTTTTTCCAACCAGTTGTCAACATCTGACTGGGATTCGTGCAAAAATTGGATGGTCTATGACAAGGATGGCGAACCACTGGCACGCAACACAATATTTTGAGCACGCCACCGATCAAAACAGTTTGCATTTTAATTCAAAATAACCAAGTTCAGTATGAAGTATTACGAACAAAAGCGATTAATCGGTCGCAGTTTTCAGCGAGATTTTCTCAGTTCAAAGAATTATCGGAAGTTCGAGTTTTTTTATGTCCCCTGATGTGATTTCATTAAGCAAACTGAACTTGTCTCAATTCGATTGGTTGGAAATAGAAAATTCTGAAATGCAACTAATTAATTTCCAGTCTAATTCAATATGGATTCAGAAATTTGTTGAAAAAAGGAGAAAGTTGGAATTCCGTGTGTGTGATTGATACGGAAAGATTAGCAAGCAATATAAGAAAAAATGCTAATAATGAAATTTCGGAAGCATGGAATTCTATTCCAGACATACTTAACTGTTTGAAGAAGCTGGGGGTCTCATGCTTTGTTAATCATATTTTCATCTACTCACGCCTGCGAGTCATTATTTTCAGAGATGAATAGCGTTAAAAACTCGCTTAGAAACTGTTTGGCAGATGACTCCAATTCAGCATGTATTTCTAAAAGTAACATCTTATAATCCTAATATAAGTTATTTTTCATCTAATCAGCAGCAACAGAAATCACACTAATGTTAATTTAATTCGAATTACATGTATAACTATAATATTTACTACTATAAGGTGCAAAATGTATTTTTTCGAAATAAATAGTTATGAGTTGTTACTACTTAGTTTTATTATTTTCCCAATAATCACAAATCAAAATTATTCGACGGCATATCTATACCTCATTAAACATTTCTTTAGAAAAAATGGCAAGTTGATCCATGAAGGTTCGCCATCACTAGTCTAAGAGCTTTACCCCCTCCCAACCCCCCAACATATGCTTATGTTTTGAGATTGGAACCATAAATGAAAGAAAATGTATTCGAATATTGCCGAAGGAAAAGGGGACAAATGGCTTGAAAAATGGAGACAACCAGAAGGAACAAAGATCTTGTCAAGCAGAATTACTAGATCCCTAGTTAAATATTTTGGTTGATCGGATGTAATTAGAGGCTTATTTTTGTGTGGGACGAAACAAATTTTTGTTTATAACTTATCGTTAAGCAATAAAAAAAATCTTTTAGCTTAAGAGGTAGCGATTGTTTTGTCTTGTTTGCTTAGTTAAACTTAAAAATGATGATAGGTAAAAAAGATTATTTTTCGTATAATTCTGATTCTCAAATGGCGACTCCTTCTCCCTAAGTCGTTAAAAAAAGGGAGGAGGATATGATTAAAAGCATTTAATGACTGTCCCAAGCAGAGATCCCTTTTCGTTCTAGTCGTCTAACACGAGCAAAGCGTGGTTTCTGGACCCGAAGGTTGGCAACTCAAATAACTCAGACGCCAAGGTTACCATGGCTGATTCGCCATCAACAGACAACTCGCACCACAGTAGTGACTCAGAAAGTGAACACTGGATGGTAGCATAGCCTTGGATAAAAGATTGTATTGCATAATCGACGACGGTTGAACTTAAAATGCGGCGCATAACGGGCACCTATACTTTCAAACTGCAATTTTTAATTTATGTTGTTGTTGTGGCTAATGCCACCTGTCTGACGTAGTCAGAACGAGGCCCAAGAAATTCATCGTGGCAAGGGGCTAGAAGTACACCTGTCGTTGGCCTAAGCCTTGAGCTCCATACAGGTGACAGTACGATTTAGCTTGGAGATATTCCCCGAAGGGACGGTAGATGGCGCCACTACCTATCACCACCTCCACAATTTTGCCATGAAACTGGATTAGAGAGAAATATTCTCGAGTCCCCTGCACTCGTGATTCAGGCCACAAGACTTTCGGACCCACTGATTTAACGAGCACGTTCTCCGTGTGCACTCAGAGGGTATTTGGTGGCATCAAACCCAGGCCTTCCGGTCTGGAGTCCGATGCTCTAACCACTAGGCTACCCACGGCCATTTTGGGTACATTCGTCGTGTAACGCGCACCTCCTTTTTTACGAAGGAACCTGAATTGTACAAGTGCAGTGCTATTATATTTTGGAAGTATTATATTATATTCGAGGTATTATCCCAGATTTTTGAAAAAATAGTATATTCTTGAACTACAACCCTTTAAGTTCATTAGGTATGTCATTTCTTTTAGATAAATAGTATTCTGATCCATGCAAAGTGTTTGCAAGCGCAACAGCGCTGCCTGGACTGCGCATGCCCAGTAATTCTGATGTAACTAAAAAGAGATGTGAGTAAAAATAAACAACAGTCCACTAAAAACTGTGTTCTGAGTGAGTGCTGAGTATTCGACGGAGTGAGCCATAACATTGGTCCGTCAGGCCGGAGAAAAAACCGCGTAAAGTGATGAGTTAAAATTGTGCCGGAAATTGTGTCTGAATACTGATGGGGGGGCCGCCTTTCCATAAGGATTACAACAGTAATTTGTATATCGGCCCTGTTGTTGTTTACAAGCAGAAGAATTTCTGGGAGGGCCTCTCACCCCACCGAAAAGGGTGACGCATTTCCCACGCCTGGAAGAAGGCAATGTACCCATAAATACATCATGATATGGGATGTTTTTGGGAATTTCCCGCGTTTTGGGGAGTCATGGACCCGGGAAGATATCCCTCCGCTGACTTCAGACCAATCAGAAAAGCTGATTGTGTTTCGAAAAAGAATCCTCTCCAGAATACATAGGTAAACCGCCGCGAAATATAAGCGCTTGCACGACGAATTTAGTCACTCTCTGACACAAATTTTATCACCGATTTTGGTCTGACGACCCTTTGACAAATTGCCGAGGTTGGAGACTCCCGAGATGGCACACCATGTTCTCTCTCTCTCAGATCCTAATTCAGTTATGATAATGTATGTCTTTAGTAATTAACGTAATTTAAATGTTTTGTAAATAAAATTAAGTGTAATTTAAAGAAGGCTTTTTAATTTAGTGTCCGTTTTATTTGTCTTTAATGATTAATGTCTAAATTTAAGCTATAGTGCGACGCCAAATGTTAATTTAGAACCTGGGTACTAAAGAACGGATAATAAGAATAAATTAAATTAACTTAAGTTATTCGGGCGTTGCATTATAATGGTGCCAGTTGACCAGAATCTTAAAATTTTTTTGGTCGTTAGAAAATTTTTTTTTACATCCTTTGAGTTAGAAATTTTTTTTTTACAATCTTTTTTGTAAACGCTTCTTGATGGATCATCAGGACAAATTTTCATCTCGTGTGCTACTGTGTATTTTATGTATTGCTTGAATTTGATACTGTGAATTTTTTTTTTTTTTCTTGCAGTTTTGTCAGAGAGTCCGAGGTGCAACGATGACGCAGGTACTTGTGCTCTTTAATTTTTTTTCTCCTTCAATATTGATGTGAATTTTTTTTTCTATGCATGTATGTACGCGAGAGCCGATTAGCTAAAAGTTTCATTTAAATTTAAAAGTTCATGAATTTCTGTTGCCTTGCACGAGTGCTTAAATTTTGTTTTAATTTAACGATTTTCGTTGTGAATTAGATTCGCTAGAAATTTTGGTCTTAACTAATAATTAACAAATATGCCACGTACACGACAATCAGACCCCCTTTTGACGCAAACGGCGTTCGAGAAATTTAATCTAATTGATCTAATTCCAATGTACGACGGAGGTGAATCGTTAGGAATTCGCAGGTTCTTGGGAAAAATAAACGATGTTGCGAATTTAGGCAAGTGGTCAAACGATGAGAAAGTAACAATTCTAAAATTAAAATTAACGGGAATAGCTGAGGAATTTTTTCTATCCGACCCAACACATAGTCAATTGACAGAATATAACGATATCGCAAGAATTCTTATTGGAAGATTCGAAAAAAGCTGTACCTTTATCAACGCGTCTCCAATTATTTTCATCGTGTATCCAGGGTCCTTCGGAGAGCGTACAGGAATTTGCAGCACGCATCAATAAACTGGGAACACAGATTTTCCAGTCAGGAAATTCGGGGCTCAAAATACCGCGGTGAGAAATGCGAATGACCAATTGTTGCAATCTCGGTTTATAAGTGGTTTAAAAAAATGAAATACGCCGGTTTGTTCTCTCCCGAGATCCTTTGAATTTAGAGGAATCAATCAATGCCGCATTGATAGAAGAGCAGAACATGAAATTAAACCAAATAGCTAGCGAAGAGAGATCCGGCTTGTCGTCCGCACAAACGGAAAATCCAGTTATTTCAGCATTAGCGGATAGATTACAAGAAATAAATTTAAGGGTCGGCCGTCTTACAAGAGGCAAGTGCAGTTACAGCTCGTAAATCAGGTGGGAACTATTTTAACAGAAGAGAAACGTTTTCAAGTGCTTCTATTGTGGTATTCAAGGACACAGACAGGCGGAATGTAGGAAGAGACAGAGGGACGAACGCGCTGCCCGTTACCAGCCCCCGGAGAAATGCCGCAAGCGAGTATTCTTCTTCAAGTAGCCCCAGGCCAGGAGGAGGCATGTACATTTCAGGGAATCTACTCTCCGCGACAATTACGCAGCCCCCAGGCATTCAGTGAGAGCGACACACACAAATTCTGAGAATAGGGGTTCTCAGCGTTATCGTACGAATGAGAATTTAAACTCCCGTGGAGAAAGCCGTATTTAGATTTTTTTCATTCGGTAGAGGGAGCGGTTTCTCCGATTCAATCTCGAGATAAAATATTCGATCTGCCGATCATAAATGCTAACATTAAACATCACAAGTTTAGAATTTTAATTGACACAGGTGCATCCGTATCTTTAATGTCTAATTTTTTTTTCACTAAAATAAAAAATGATAACTTTAGGGAATTTAATGTTTCAATTCAGATTAAAGCTGTAAGCGGAGACACGGTAGAAATTATCGGTTGCTATGAAATACAATTGTCATTGGGGGAATTTCAATTTCGACATATTTTTTTTTTTTTAACGAAACAAGAGATTAACGATAATTATTGCGCTATTTTGGGATACGATTTTTTGAAAGTATGGGATGCAGTTTTAGATATAGGAAAAAACCGTTTATTAATTCATAATTTTTCAATTCCGCTTATTCATTATTCACTCCCCAGGCGTGTGGTACAGAGTAACTTTATAAATGGAATTTTAAAACACAAAACGTGTGTGGGTCCCCATTCGGTCACAAATGTTCGCATACATGTTGAAACATTACCTAATTCGACGTCACTGGCCACTATTCGGAGTTCAGCAAAGATACGGAATAAAAACATTCATTTAACCAATTCGCAAATTAAAATTGATCCACAGACAAATGACACCGTCTTAGAAATTAGAAACGATTCAGATAACATAATTACCCTTAACAAGAACATGAAAATAATTACAGTCAATAATTACGAAGACTTTTCTTCTGATTTTCCGGTTTCTCAAGATATTTTACCCCCACTCACGGAGAAAGATTTCAATCTTTCAGGTTTGGACAATAAAATCAAAAACAGATTATTTCAACTTTTAATTTCGCACAAAGGTGCTTTTGCTCGCTCTACGGTAGAATTATCCGCAGCCGTTACGGAGCACCACAGAATCAGTTTACAACACGATTATCCCATTAAATGTCCAATTTATAAGATTCCATTCAATTTAAGAAACGAATTCCGACGTCAAATAGCAGATTTAGAAAAGGCGGGAATTATTTCGAAATCAATTCTCAGTATAATACTCCGGCATTGTTTGTCAAACAGAAAGAAAAATGGCGCCTAGTTTTAGATTTTCGGAAACTCAACGAAATAACTGTGACTCAGGATTTTGTCATTCCAACATTGGACGACATCCTACATGAAATTTCAGGTTCAAACTATTTTTCGGCGTTAGACATGAAGTCAGCATTTAATCAAATTCCACTACACTTTGCGGACAGGCATAAGACGGCATTCTCTACTCCCGACGGTGATAAATATCAATTTAACAGATTATGTTTCGGTTTAAAAAACTCGCCTAAAGCTTTTCAATCAATCGCACAGGAGGAGTGATGGGGGGGCCGCCTTTCCATAAGGATTACAACAGTAATTTGTATATCGGCCCTGTTGTTGTTTACAAGCAGAAGAATTTCTGGGAGGGCCTCTCACCCCACCGAAAAGGGTGACGCATTTCCCACGCCTGGAAGAAGGCAATGTACCCATAAATACATCATGATATGGGATGTTTTTTGGGAATTTCCCGCGTTTTGGGGGAGTCATGGACCCCGGGAAGATATCCCTCCGCTGACTTCAGACCAATCAGAAAAGCTGATTGTGTTTCGAAAAAGAATCCTCTCCAGAATACATAGGTAAACCGCCGCGAAATATAAGCGCTTGCACGACGAATTTAGTCACTCTCTGACACAAATTTTATCACCGATTTTGGTCTGACGACCCTTTGACAAATTGCCGAGGTTGGAGACTCCCGAGATGGCACACCATGTTCTCTCTCTCTCAGATCCTAATTCAGTTAAGTGATAATGTATGTCTTTAGTAATTAACGTAATTTAAATGTTTTGTAAATAAATTAAGTGTAATTTAAAGAAGGCTTTTTAATTTAGTGTCCGTTTTATTTGTCTTTAATGATTAATGTCTAAATTTAAGCTATAGTGCGACGCCAAATGTTAATTTAGAACCTGGGTACTAAAGAACGGATAATAAGAATAAATTAAATTAACTTAAGTTATTCGGGCGTTGCATTAATACTGAGGAAGAAACTGAGTTTCCGAAGTATTTTCTGTGTCTTGAGTCCAGCGCAATTCATCAGTCGAAGTAAGAGCGATTTCCTTGCTTCTTATTTGATATCAAATTAATGTTATGTGTTAAAATGTCGACAATTAAAAGTCTTAAAAAGGACGAGCTTTTGCTGGTCGCCGAGGAGCTGGGATTAGACATACCCCAGAATCCAAAAAATTATAGTATTAAAAATTTAATTGAGAGTAGTGAAATCTTTGAAACTGATAAGGAGTTTCTGCAAAGTGTAATTGATGGTGTTTTGGCGGAAAAGGCCGCTAAAATTGAACAAGAAAAAAATTTAAATTAGAGTCTGAAAGGGCCGCTAAAATTGAAAAAGAAAAATTTAAATTAGAGTCTGAAAAGGCCAAGATTGAATTTGAAAAAATTAAATTAGAACAGTTAAAGAAAGAGCTTGAGTTAACTAATGCTAAATGTAAATTGTCCCCTGCGCAAGAGAAAGTGAACATTTCGAATCTGTCCCATCTGATATTGAAAACTTAATTAAAAGTATCAAAACTCTAACAATACCTGTCCCTTCTAATACAGAAGCCTATAATTTATTTTTCAATCGCTAGAAAAAGCTTTAAAACAAAAAAAAATGTGGAGGATAAATTTAAAGCAGAGATTTTATTGAATATGTTGGGAGAAAAGGTGGGAAATTTAATGATTTATGTTAAACAAGAGGAACTGGGTGATTACGAAAAAAATCAAGCAGTTAGTGCTAAAACAATTTCAACCAACACCTCGAGTATTGCTTAACCAGTTTCGAAGGTCCCAAAAACTACCAAATGAGAACTATGTTCAGTTTGCTTCTAGAATTGAAGCAATGTTTGATTATTATTGTAAATTAAGAAACGTTAATGAGTTTAATGAATTATGCCAGTTAATTGTTGCCGATCAGATAATTAATTCTCTTGATCAAGAACTGACCAGTTATATTAATTTAAAAATGTGCGAAAATTGGTACACACCAGATAAGCTGGGTCGTGAATTAGATTTGTTTATGTCATCTAAAGTTTCAAGTAGAAATGAAATAAATACGGGTTTCCGACAAAATAAATTCTTTAAGAGTGGCGTCGACAGAAAGGGGTTAAAAGGTGTAACTAGTGTTTTTTTGTCCGATGTCAATGAAACAAAATGTTCATATTGCTGTGAAAATCATGCTATTCCTTTTTTGTACAAAATTTAAACAACTTTCCGTTCATGATAGAGTAGAGATAGTTAAAAACAGCGACTATGCTTTCTGTGTTTAAGAGTAGGTTGTATGGCGTCGAAGTGCAAAGCGAAACCTTGTAAATTATGCGCTAAGAGGCACCATGTCTCGTTACATTTCCCCAAACAAAATACGGATTTTCAAACAAGCGCGAATGCTTTCCATCCATCAACACAGTCAAGGTTAAATGCGGAAGCACGAGAGAATTTAACCCCTGCTTTTCCCTCTAGAGAGGTTTCGGAGAAAGATAGTAATGCGGTGTTTGCAATTAATCAAAAAAAGGGAACCACTAGTGTGTTTTGAGTTCCGTGAAGTGTTTTGTAAAAGATTCATACGACGAGAAAAGGCAAATAAGAGGTCTGCTTGATGTCGGTTCTATGACAAATCTAATTACGAAAAAATTCGTAGAAAATTAGGATTAAGAAAAGAAAAAGTAAATATTCTGGTCACGTGTTTAAATGACTCCTCTGTATGTGTTAAAAATTGCGTAACTACGGAAATCTCGAATTCGATGGTAGTTATAAAAAGAGAATAAAAATGTTAGTTGTAGATAAAATTACTGATTTAACTCCAGTTAAAAATCTAAATGTGAAAGGATTAATTCCTGAAAATATAAATTTAGCAGATGATTCCTTTTATGTGCCAGGTCCCATTGATTGTTTATTGGGTGCAGAAATTTTTTATGAATTATTGCGTAGTGGGCAAATTCGTTCTGAAAATTCTAATCTTATTTTCCAAAAATACTGTGTTTGGGTTCGTGGCTTCAGGGAGCAATAGTTTTGTAGATACTGAAGCACGGGTTCATTGTGGATTAATTAGACGAGATTTAAATCAGACTTTAAAAATGTTTTGGGGGATTGGAAAACGTTGAGGTAGAGAACTAAAAATGAAGAAGCAATTTTTTGTGAGGATCACTTCCTAAAAACGCATTCTAGAGATGAGGAGGGTCGGTATGTGGTTAAAATGCCCCTTAAAACGAACCAAATTGTTTAGGTGAGTCGAGGGACATTGCTCTAAAACGATTGAATGCGCTGTGGACTCGATTAATCAGAGATCCTCAATATCTTAAGTTGTATAGAGACTTTATACATGAGTATGACCAACTTGATCACATGAAAGAAGTTGTCGCAGAGCATGACAACTCTGAGGTTGCCTATTATATGCCACACCATGGCGTCCTTAGACCAGAAAAGAGCACAACGAAGCTGAGGGTAGTTTTTAATGCTACCAATCCTACAAGTAATGGGTTATCGTTGAATTCCATACAATACAATGGAGGACTGGTTCAAAATGACCTGTTTACAATTATGATTAAATTTAGAGAGCATCCTTATGCCTTTACGGCAGATGTGAAGATGATGTACCGAATGATACTCATCCATGAGTGCCAACAGCCGTTGCTTAGAATTTTGTGGAAAGAAAGTCCAGAGGATCCAGTGAAAACCTTTCAGATGAAAAAACAGTCACATATGGCACGGTGAGTGCACCCTTTAGCAACGAGAACTTTACTGCAGTTATCGAGAGATGAAGAGAAGAACTTTCCCTTTGGCTGCACCTGTTCTAAGAGAAAAACTTTTATATGGACGACGTTCTTTGCGGCGCTGCGTCTTTAATGGAAGCCAAGGCCTGAAAAAACCAACTTTCCGGTATTTTGAAAAAGGGAGGAATGGAATTGCACAAGTGGGGTAGTAGTCATCCGAACTGGCTTCAAACATCCTCGGAGACTATGAGTTCGAGAATCCAATTGAAACCAAGACGTTAGAGTGTCCTGAAATCACAAGAGGATTTGTTTTTATTTTCAAAATTGCAGTGGAGTTAAAAGACTTATACCAAGAGATGTGTCCTTTCGACAATAGCTAGACTGTTTGATCCATTAGGACTATTAGGTCCAGTAGTCGCAAGAGCCAAGATCTTCATGCAGAGTCTTTGAGCCTTAAAATCGACTGGATCGACGTAGTGGCCTTCTGAGAGAGCCAAAGAGTGGCATCGTTTCTTTAGAGACTTCAACAGTGTAAGAAGTATCTGCATTGGTAGATGTATTGTGCATCCTCAAGCGACAAGGGTAGAACTTCACGGTTTTGCTGATGCTTCACGAAATGTTACGGAGCAGTGATATATTGCCGTTCTCAATCGCCAGATGGTGCAACAACAGTGAAGCTTGTAACAAGTAAAAGCAGAGTAGCACCTGTGAAGAGTGTCACCATGCCGCGACTCGAGCTGTGTGCCGCCGTTCTTCTTTCAAAACTGATGAAAAGAGTTGAGACTGCCTTACAAATGAAAACACCCCGTGTACCTGTGGAGTGACTCGACTATTGTCTTAGCGTGGATCCAGAAGGAGCCTAACTTGCTTAAAACCTTTGTGGCAAATAGAGTTGCCACAATCCAACACCTGACTAACGCAGAGCAATGGCATCATGTTTCTTCGAACAGAACCCAGCTGACCTCGTTTCAAGAGGTCTCGACCCGTCCAGTCTTCTCAACAACTCTTTGTGGTGGAATGGACCTAAGTTTTTAACGACGAAAGATTTTCCGGAAAGAATACCCTTTCATCAGTGACTGATAATGATGAATTTAACTGTGAATTTAAAAGTAACGCAAAGCACTGTGTTAATTTAAATCTAACAAACTCAACATTCATGACTGACCTGTTAAATATAAGTAATAAGTACACTAAAATAATTAGAATGTTAAGTTTTATTTTTAGGTTCATAGCAAATTGCCGAGGAGAAAAAAGGAGAGGGACCTTTTAGATGTCCAGGAAATCAAACAAGCGGGAGGTCACCTTAATCAGGATTGTGCAACTACAGGAGTTCAAAAAAGATATAATGAGTTTTGAAAGAAAATAATAGAGTGTCTGCAGAAAGTCTTATAAAGCTTAAATCCCTTTTAGATAAAGATGGTGTGTTGAGAGTTGGTGGTGGAGACTTTTGTAATAGTGAATTGAACTTTGAATGCAAATTTCCTGTAATATTACCTTGTAACCATAAATTAACGAATTTAATTGTAGAATATTTTCACTTAAAATACTTCCATCTAGGTCCACAGGCCTTACTATATCAAGTAAGACAGAGATTTTGGCCTCTTAGAGGACGTAATGTATGTAAGGAAAATAGTACATGATTGTCTTGTATGTTTTAAAGTGAAACCTATAACTTGTGAACAAATAATGGGCAATTTGTCTAAAGAAAGAGTTAGGAAAAATTTTCCTTTGATTGCAGTGGGATTGACTTTATTGGACCGTTTTGGATCAAGAGCAACAAACAGCGTAAAAGCAGTTTGTATAAGATATATGTTTCAATTTTTGTGTGTTTTTGTCACTAAAGCTGTACATTTTGAATTAGTGTCGGATTTAACAACTCGCATTTATTGCCTCATTAAAGAGATTTATTGCTAGAAGAGGAAGACCCTCTCTAATATTTTCTGATAATGGTAAAACATTTATAGGAGCTAATGCAGAACTCAAGAGATTGTACAAGTTAGTGATAAATCCTGATCCTGAATTGGCTGGTTTCTTAGTAGATGAAAATATAAATTGAAATTTCTCCCTCCCAGAGCACCAAATTTTGGCGGCTTATGGGAAGCTGGCGTAAAGTCGTTCAAATTCCATTTTAAACGTGAGGCAGGCAATTCTAGGTTTACTTATGAAGAGTTTCTAACCATTATGACTCAAATTGAGGAATTTTGAATTTCCGTCCTCACCTTTGTCAACGGATATAGACGATTTGTCGGTTTTTTGACACCGGCACACTTTTTTTTTTTTAATTGGAAGACCAATTACTTCATTAATTAGACAAACATTATACATATAGAAAAACAAATAGATTTAAACATATATATCAGAGATTAACAAAAATTGTGCAGTCTATATGGAAAAGGTGGGTAATAATTACTTAAAAGTAATCTTCAACAGAGATCTAAATGGAAATTTGAAAAGGATAACGCTAGAGTGGGTGATTTTAGTCCTTATTAAAGAGGATAACTTAGCAGTCAATAAATGGCTAATGGGCAGATTGATCGAGGTATTTCCTGAAAGGATAATAGAATTAGGTTGTAACAATCAAGACTCAACATGGTGTAGTAAAAAGACCTATTTCTAAAATTTGTATCTTGCCATGAGAGAATGAATTTTTTTTTCTTTTTGTATTACAAGATTTTTACTTATTTTTAAGTTATTGTAATTAATCTTTTAGTATTGTGTGTATTTTAGTGAACTTTCTGATTTATAATTATTTTAATAATGTTACATTTTAATATAACAATATATTGTAAAAAGCCATGAAACTTATTGAATGTTTGTAACATTGCAATGCCGGGCGGAATGTTTGCGCAAGCGCAACAGCGCTGCCTGGACTGCGCATGCCCAGTAATTCTGATGTAAC
>BMAU01000806.1:0-56070 GCA_019973935.1 Trichonephila clavipes | reverse complement strand
CGTGACGTTACAGGGGGAACCAAAAGACGGTGAGGAGAGGGATTCAAAGGAGAGGGATTCAAAGGAGAGGGTTTTAAAGGGGATGGTTTCAAAGGAGATAGTGTTCATGATGAATTTCAAAGGATTAATTTCAAATGAGATGAATTTCAAATGAGAGGGTGTTCATGATGAATTTCAAATGAGAGGGTGTTCATGAGTAATTTCAAATGAGAGGGTGTTCATGAGTAATTTCAAATGATTAATTTCAAATGAGAGGGTGTTCATGAGTAATTTCAAATGATGAATTTCAAATGAGAGGGTGTTCAGGATAAATTTCAAATGAGAGGGTTTCAACAATGGTCATTTTCATTTTAAAAAAGGTCGTTTTCCATTTCCAATCATTTTTTGAAAGGGTCACGGTGCTCAACAATTTTTTCGACCGACTGTAATTACTTTTTAGTTAAAACATGCCACCTCCATATTCTTAATCATCAGCATTTTTTAGTAGCTCATCATCTTCTTTCTTCCTTTTTAAGTCTTTTTTTCCTTCCTAACTTCCTTTGTTTTTGTAAACAATAGTATTTTTTGCTCGTAACAGCCTCTGTTTGTCGAGGCACTCCATCGCCTGTACCGTGTAATCACCAGGCTCAATACACATTTTTCTCAAAATTTCTAGTTTTGATACATTCCCCATATTAAATGAGGAAACTGCATCATATGTACCCAGTGACAAAACTTCTAATTGTACAAATGTTTTCTTCGGTACACGAGACCATATTACATTATTTACACTTTCGTTAGATTTTGCGTACCTCCATGTAAACACTTTTTTAGCAATTCTGGATTAGCTAAATCCCTAAAAACAGGTCGCATGGCCTCCACAACATCCACAGGTAAACTATTTTTGTGATGATAAGTCTCCCCAAGCAATTCTGCTTTTTAAATTTGCACCACGTATCTGAATCAGAGGGACAAAATCCATGCTGAGGTTTTTCATCGGTTGATAGCTTGTGTAAAAATATTGCCCATATGGCTTGTTGCATGTCCTTCACGCTAGACAAATTTCTGCGGATAGCTAGACCATAATATGCTTGCAGACGGTCGATTTCTGCCTCTGTCAATCTATTTCTTCCGCATAAAGGCTTTCCGTCAGAAAGTTTTTGACCTCTCATCTTAGTTTTCAAGCGTCGAAGACGTGTCCCCATTCTTTTCATAACATGACCTATGCATTCTAGTTTCTCGACAGAGCAATGGTCACCATATACTTTGTTCTCGACAATAGAAGTAAACGCTTTGGAGTCCCCATCTCCTAAATATTTTGTGTACCGAACATTGTAGAGAGACTGGAACGCTGAAAAATGGATAGAGCTCCAGCTACTTCCATCTTACCGCTGTAGCCTTCAAAATTTCTCTTACAATTTTGAAGATGCTTGGTTTTGTTCGACAAATACAATGTTTTGAAAAAACTTCGACATCTATAACTTTGCCAGTATCAACACTTGTGACTGTCACCAAGCCATTCTTCGAAGAAAACCACGCTTCTGCCAGCTACCATCAACAGCAACAGCAAGGTCCCTTTTTCCATCATTTTCATCAACGGCTTCACGAACAGTTTCTGCCATACTGTGTTCACAGGTTTCTCTTGTTGCCTGCAGTAAAATGTGGTTGCACTTTGAGAATTTTGTGGGTGGCGAGGGAAGATTCATGATACCGCAAAACATCCTAGCAGACTCAGCACCTTTACCTATGAATCGCATAGCATACACTAGCCGGGTATTCAGTTCGTAATTCTCAGAACTATCGCATTTCTTGGAGTTAAAAGTATAGTTATATTTACAAGAAGGACATTTTAAGTGAAACTTCACAGCTTCACCACAGTTACTTTACACTGAGGGTGCAACCTGAGTCCTGTTTTTTTCACACTTTATACATTTTACAGCTTCCAAAAACACACACAAGCTAAAAGGTTAATGTCCACAATAACATTTCTGAAACCAGAAAAAGCCTCATCCGAATATGAAATATCCATGTTTACAATTTTTCTCTCACTGGCAGATGGTTCAGTTTCATTAGTACAAAGCTTTGCACCATCAGCACAATTTTTTCATCAGCAGAGTTCTTTGGAACAGTAGAATTGCTTTCACCACAACCATCATTACTTTTATTACATCTTCCTTTATTAAAAACTCCTCTTCGTTTCTTAAATACTTTAGTCGATGCTCTAGGCATGGTAAAGTCGATATATTATAGCAATTTTTTTGAAAGTTTAAGCTTAATAATGTTAAAGAATACTTGCGAGTTCAAAAATTATAACGCAGTTTTGAAAGTGTAAACAAACACTGATTTGACGGTTAAAAATACAGTGAAGTTTCAAATGGGTTAGAAATAAAATAATAAAAGGCTCAATTTATACAATAAAAGATAAATGTTTTGATTTATAC
Source organism: Trichonephila clavipes (assembly GCA_019973935.1). Taxonomy (NCBI): domain Eukaryota; kingdom Metazoa; phylum Arthropoda; class Arachnida; order Araneae; family Nephilidae; genus Trichonephila; species Trichonephila clavipes. The sequence continues at coordinate 53,650 of BMAU01000806.1, read as the reverse complement.
CAGACGCTCAACTTTTAAGCCAAACCAAAAAAAAACTTTGTTTACTTTTACGCTTGTCAAATGGGCGTGGCCCAGTTTCAACGATTATTTAAAAATAGGTTTTTAGGGCTTCTACTTACCCTAGAGGTTAAAGTAAGGTATTTTTAGAAAGGTTAAAATCTGTACTATGTGGAAATGTAAAAAATCTCAAATTGTCAAAAAAAAAAATCAAATTTTACCTTTCCGACTGCCATTAAATAACAATAAACATTTATTAACTTTAAAGATTAAATGAGCAATTAAGAGGTAAACTTCTAAAAACTACAACACATGGTGAATCAGGCACGCTACAAGAATAACAGATCAATTCAGTTCAGTTTTGGAGTCGTTATGTTGAGCTGTAAGGTCGCTGCAGACAATAGTCAGGTAAAACGAGTCGTTTGAAAGCAAAAGATGGGAACAAAACCAAAAAGATTGTGTTGAGATCGATTCAAATGAGATGATTTTCAATTCAAATGAGATGGTTTTCAATTCAAATGAGATGGTTTTCAATTCAAATGAGATGGTTTTCCATTCAAATGAGATGGTTTCAAATGAGACAGTGTTCATGATTCTACCACCTCCCTCCGGGATGGTGCCTCATTAAATATGTTCCATACTTGCCGATTGAATTATTTCTCGCTCTCTCACTGGTAGTATGTCCTCGGCTACTGGTGAGAAGCTTTCTTTAAAACGGCTCTGAGCTGTTAATAATTTTGATAGTATCTTTTAAATTTTATGGAACTTTCAATTAATTCTTCTCTTTTTTCTTATTAATTATGATGAGAGGGTAATACTGTTTTTTGGTAAGGTACCTCGTATTTTGAAGCGTGGGCCTTGGTGTATATATATATATATATATATATATATATATATATATATATATATATATATATATATATATATATATATATATATATATATTCCAATCAGGCTATTTTACAACTAAACTTATTGTTTACATGCTTCTTTTATTTCAAAAAGAATTTGAAGATGCTGTAGTCGGCATTAGATTCTTATCTATATGTGTTCGTATGATATATTGACGTCGTCTAAGAAAATTTGAATCCAAAGGGAAATTTTCTGAGACAATTTTCATTTATCATATAGCTTTGAAAATGCTTTTTAAATCCATTCATTTTTGTTGTTGGTTGTGGCTATTTGCACTGTGTGCAAGTGCACAAAGATTTCTTACGATGGTCCGGAAAATGAATTAACTATTAACATTATTCCTGAGCTACAGAATGCTTTTATCAAAAAGCTAAAGCTGAACAAGTGCTAGAATTAGAATATCAGGTATGTGAATTTTCTTGAAACCATGATTAAGCTTTTATTTCATTCTGTAGAATTTTATTAAAATACATTCTATTTTGTGTTTTGTTTTCAAATAACTTTTTGTGTAAATTTTCATGTTATTAAAATGTGAAACTAAGGAATAATCATCGTTGTCAATTTTTTTTACAAAATTTTTCTTAATGTGAAATTAAAAAAATATTTCTAAAGCTATATATATATAATCAGTAACGCATAAAAATAAAAACTGTAATTTTCTTAAATAAAAAGGAAATCGTAAATTAGAATATTAAAGAAATCTGTGCTCGGGATAGTTCTTCTAGAAGGTAAATTTCTTTCACACACATTTCCATACATACCTCTCTGCAAAAACTCATCCAATCTAAGAAGGTTTTCTTCGAAACATTAAGTTTGAAAGAAATGAAGTCTGCAAAAACTCATCCAATCTAAGAAGGTTTTCTTCGAAACATTAAGTTTGAAAGAAATGAAGTCATGGTTGGCCTTTTGCACCCACATATTCGTCAACATGAAAATCTCAAGCATACTGAGCTTACTTTCTTTGAACCAGCTATTCTTCATTACAGATCTTTTGATACAATGCGCATTGCTCCTTTTTTTTTTTTTGGCATATCCAAATATATCCATCACTGGAATCCTTTTTAATCAGATGCATAGCCTTCTTGCAAACCAAACATACAGTATTTGCAGCAATCAATTCTTTTCCCATGCACCATTATATAACAGTAAATATCCCATTTTGTTCCAAATCATAAAAACATATTATACCTTTCAGACCCAGGTATTTTCTTCAGTATAAGTCGAAGGAACAAATGAAAAATAGGAAATATTGCAGCAAAATATCCTTCATGAACGAAATCTAAATGCAAAATCAAAATAAAAATGGAATTGTTAATTTGCAAATCATCTACTAGTGTTGAAAACATCTGCAATTTTTTAATCAACCAATAGCAATTAATGAAAAAGAACCTGTGATCTTATCTGTATAAGACCACTTATCAAAAATTCAAGAGTTACCAAATTAATAGTGTGCCAGGACAAATTCGTTATCTCACCATAACATCTAGATAAAAATCACCTAATCCAAAGGCCCCTCCCCTTCTACACTTTAGCTATTATTTTAACTGATAATGTCTGTGAAAAATTACATATTAAGGATAAATTTATTCAATAGTTTCAACTATACTGACTGAAGTATTTCTTTATGGATAGCACAAAATTATAATATTTTTCGTTGAAAGACTCATTTTTTACCTCATGTCTTTTTTTTTACTTCCATGCAAGTATAAAATTTTAAATATCTTAATTGCAAAAAATGTAATATTCAGTCAAAAGATTCTCTGAATTTTTAACCAAAACCTTTTAATGTACTAAAACAATTGAAAATAATTATTTATCCTTTTATTATGGGATTCTGCATTTTTCTGTTGAAACTATAACACGGATTGATTTTTCTCAGAACAAAGCATTACCAGCAGCAATGCTAGAAAAATGAACTGGCAATGCAGAATGTTACAGATACTGAAAACGACAGGGTGGGACCCTTTGCCACAACACAACTGAAACCCTTGTCACTATTCTATTTCAGGGGGGGATGGCAGTTGCGGATGGTTCATTTTTTTCCTGCCAAATGAATCACCAAACACAATATAAATAATCTTAAAATTCCAGATTTTTTTCTTTAATTGTTATTTTATTGAAGAGGCGTGAAATTTTTAATAGTTTCTAACAATGAAGGAAAAATTTTGGTTTTTGTGGTAGGTTTACTATTAATTTAATAAATTATTACTAGCATTTTTACAGTCCCTTGAAACCAAAATGTCCCAGAATTTTGGTACATATTAGTTATAGGGATAGTGAGTTGTGTGTATGTGTGCTTTTCTGAGTTATCACCATCTCAAACATTGGCATATTAGCAATCCTTTTCTGGGTTAAAATCCACTTTGACACCTCAACACAGAAGTCTGTCATCCCAACTATAAGTTAAGCAGAATATTTCTTTAAATGTAATCTTAGATTTTAAGAATCAATTTATCTCATGATGTCCAACATTATTCCAATAACAAACAGCTCCATTGTCACTTATTGCTTACTTGAATTTATATAGTGTAATTAGTGCCAATTTAAGCTCATTTGGGGCCCCGGGCGTATAAGGTCGAGAGCTGAAACGTCCTCCCATTGGTGTGGTAGTTAGGAGAAGGGGTGCCAGCTCAGGTGTCTTCCACGTCACTTGACCATGGTTAAAAATTATGTGGTCTGTTGGCAAAAGCCCTAGTGTAGCTGAACAGTGCGACGTTAATAATCACTCACTCACCCCAGGCGTATAGGATCTACAGGCCGCCTTGGCACTGGCAGATCTAACTTTGTAACCAGAAAATCTGGTTAAGGCCAGTTTATCTAGGCCTTTGGGTGCCCGTCTCAAGTGCCCAATGGATAAACCGGCACTGAGTGTGACCACTTGGTCAAAATAGCTGCTACAGTAAAATTTTGGATTCTTGTATATTAACGGCACCACAGCCAAATGTTTGAATTGTGAATAGTGCCACTTTCCTCCAAAATCTGATTAATTGCTTTTTTTTTTTCAAATTAAACATGTAAGATTTCGTTTGGTACTTACGTATTATTGCAGCAATGTCAAAGTTAAAGATAACTTTCCAAGTTGGTTTTCCAGGATTTTGCATGTGTCGCAAATGCTTTATTTCATATAATGTCACCTGTATGGTTGAGATAATACTTGTGTGTATTATTGCAACGATATTGTTTCCCTGTTTCTGTTTGCTTTTGCTGATATATTATAGCACAATTCGCCTGGTGTAAATTTGGCTTCAGTGATGTTAATATACAAGTCCCAAATTTTGTTGCTTCTGAAAAAAAAATCTTATTGTCTTGTTTGTTCAACAGCAATATTTAAAACAACTACTATTTATAAATTCAGCTACTGGGCTAAGCCAGAATTTGGCAGCATGTTTCCTACATGTTGCCATGTTTGGCTTCATGGTCTTTATAACAGACTAGCTGGTATACCCGTTCTTCTTCTGGGTTAATTGAAAATTTAAGCAATACAGATTGAAGGATAAAGAAGTTTTTAATGAGTTAATTTTATGTGAATTGTAAATTAAACAAAAAAAAAAGCTTTTTGCATATCTCAGATGAAAAAAAAAAAACTATGTTTGCTAAATTTTAAGTCTGTAGATATAATAGCTGATAAAAAAGATTTTTTTTTTACTTATAACGCTCCGTAACTCTCTTATGGATTGATTTTTGAAAACACCTTCCTTTTGCTCAGCAAAATTAATACAATGTTACAATTTTTGTGTAATAAACGCATTAAAATAATGTATATAATTTGTAACTCTGGATGTGTAATACGTTAATATTACTTTCTGATGCATTTATTTTATGTTAAAATAGCTGTTACCCGCAACTTCCTCCATGTGGAATTTAACAAAAAAGTGTTTATTCAATTTGCTGTGTTTACGAAAACTTAATAATTATATGTTCCACGTAAAGAAATACCTATGCTATAAGTATAATGTCCTTCTTCTACTTTGTGAATCAATGTTTCTTTTGTTTTACTTTTTGTTTTTGTTTTTTGTTGAGCAAAGTGTGAGAGGATGCATGACCTTTGAAACTGTCAATGGGGTAAGGACTGTAAAATCATTAGGATCAAAGGACATGGACGCGAAATGTCGCAAGTGGCAGCAACCTAATCAAAGAAAAGTTTAATTTAACTGCTAGAAATCGTTGAGACAGAAGGCTCGCGAAATAAAATAATCCCTGTTGAATAAAAATAATCACTATCGCAATAAGTAATCCCTATTTGAATCGGATATTGTTCATTGGTTTTAATTTTATTTCCGCGAAACCTTAATTATTTTTTTTAAAAATAAAAGTAGCCTAAGTTACTCCTCATAACATTAGCTATCTACCAGGGAAAGTTCCATCAAAATTGGTGCAGCTGTTTCAGAGATTAGTTGGAACAAATAGAGACATACAGACAAAAATTTTAAAAATTGATTTTTCATATAAGTACCATATATACTTTTAAATGCATTTAGTAAAAAGCTGTTAATTTCAAATTACAAACAGACACTTCATTTTTATTTATATGTATAGATATTGTGCAGGATAAATGAAGTTATTTTCAGTTTTGAATAAACTTAATTTAAGGGTGTAAGTGCACTTTTTCTCCTAAAATGCAATTAAAAATACTTATTTTAGAAACAACTATTTACGTACTTAACTAAATAAAACAACCTGGTAGCTCTGTGATCGCCACCCTGCCGCACAATCAAACTTGTACAATCACTCTTGCAAGACAATCATTTCTTGTGACTGCTTTGTGCAGTGTTTGGCAATGAAATAAACAATAGAGGTATGAAATTGGCTTACCTCTATTTAACTGCGGAGCTTTGTGTGGTCAAATGACGTAAAACCCAACAACTTCCTAGTTTAAGTTAAAATGCTGTCTATGTTATGGAAAAATTGATGTTGCTCAGTGTTCTTGAGAGAGATTGAAATCACATTGGAATGATTATAAGCGTTGAATTGAACAATTCAAAATAAGTCGTAAGTAGCAGTAGGGTAAAACGAATCTGCAAGCAGGGAGTGAGGAGAGGGTCGCATGACCTTTGACACTGTTGATGGGGTGAGGACTGGGTAGGGTGAAATGAACACAAACGAAACCACAAGTGAGGGGAAATAGAGATGCATGACCTTTGACAGTGTTGATGATGTGAAGACTGTTTAAAAATCATTAGTTCAGACATGAACGGGAAAATCGCTAGTGTCAGTAACATAATCAAGCAAAAGATTGATATAACTGCTAAAAACGTTGAGACAGAAGGCTCGTGAAATAAAACAATCCCTATTGACTAAAAATAAACCCTAATGAATAAAAATAATCCTTATTGAAATAAATAATCCCTATTTGAAACTGATTTGTTCTCCATTTCAAATGATGAATTTCAAATGAGAGGGTGTTCAGGATAAATTTCAAATGAGAGGGTTTCAACAATGGTCATTTTCATTTTAAAAAAGGTAGTTTTCCATTTCCAATCATTTTTTGAAAGGGTCACGGTGTTCAACAATTTTTTCGACCGACTGTATACGTTAAAATCAATTTTTCTCAAAATGTCAATTTTTGATGTTCGATGTTCCTTTTCTTAGAAACTACTGTTCACAGGTATGTAAATTTTTTATGATATATTTATAATGATGGCTAATATATACTGAAATGAGCTTTTTGTAAAAAACCCCCAAATTTATTTTTTACAAATTTTTTTATGTGAAAACGGGTTAACGTAAACTATGTTTGATAAAATATTTTATAAATTATGAAAAATTCAAAATTAGCTAAAAGCTCTTTTGAGTATAATGAGAAATGTGTATTTTAATTATATGAAAAATTTCAAGCATGTACATATAACAGATTTTGAGAAAATGTACCTCGAAAACAGCCAATTTAACATTGTCGGTATAGAGGTTTCCGACTGCCCTTAATTCAACCGTGTTGTAGTGAAGAATGCCTAACCACGCAACGCGGCAGTGGTGACCCCTTTGGACTTAAAAACACGTAAGCTATTCTGTTCTACTGGCGAATGCAATACAAATTCTTCTACTACGGATGATCAGTACGTAGCGAAAGATTTTTTTTTTTTTCTCCTTCTCCTCAAGGCCACTTGAAGCATCTGCTCGGAGATTCGTTTCGCTTCCTGCTTATTCAACAATATGACTAGTGAAACCGTTGAAGTCGCTCGTATTGCGTTGCGGCTGCCGCCGTTTTGGAAATCCAACGTTCGTCTATGGATTGCGCAATGCGACCATGCATTCACATTCAGTGGTATGTCCAGTGATGATACTAAGTATTCTGCTTTGGTTGCGAACCTGGATGCTGAAACTCTCTCCTACGTATCGGACATTGTGTTAAGCCCTCCGAACAGTGACAAATATCACACTCTCTCACAGCGGCTCATCACCCAATTTAGCGACTCGAGACTCAAAAAATTAAGAAACTGCTTACTGACCTTCAGCTAGGAGATGAGAAGCCCAGCCACCTGTTGCGAAAAATGAAAGAGCTGTCTAATGGCCAACTCCAGGATGACTTTCTGCAAAGTTTGTGGCTTCAAAGAATGCCACCACATATCCAGACTGTTTTGTCTGCATCCTCAGAGTCTTTGGATAAACTGGCTATCATCGCTGATAAGGTTTCTGAGGTTGTTGGTGCGTCCTCGACTATCTGTGCGGCCAAAACTGTTCCTCCACCATCCCAGTCATCTTCATGCAGTGCTCAGCCAACCATGGACTCTCTCGCCAGGCAGATCCAAGAGCTGTCTCCACAAGTTGCTGAACTGACAAGAGAGCGCAATTCCTGCAAAAAAAACGAGTAAGCTCTGTCATAGCTGGAATGGCAGAGCCCTCGAAACATACCAGCCGGTTATTTTTATTAGACCGCAAGTCTGGCCAGAAATTCCTCATAGACTCTGGAAGTGAAATCTGTGTCATCCCACCTTCTCCAACTATTAATAAATCACCTCAGTCTAACTTCTCCTTATTTGCTGCTAATAATACCAAATTTCCAGCCTATGGTATGGTCCGTAAAGAACTGAACCTGGGTCTGAGGCGACCTTTATCTGGACTTTCATAATTGCTGATGTATCATCTCCTATAATTGGTGCTGATTTTCTAAAAGCACTTCAACCTTTTAATCGACCTTAAGAAAAAAGGTTGGTGGATGTGGAAACTTCTCTTTTCACTTCTTGTGTTTTTTCAAATATTGTACAGCCCTCAATCCTCACTGTAGATGCAAACATTAGTTTTAAAAACATCTTATCGGAATATCCAGACCTCAGCAACCCTTCTTTAATTTCCAAATCAGCATCACATGGCACAGTCCACCATATTATTACTACTGGCCCACCAGTCACTGCCAGGCCTAGAAGGCTACACCCTAAACTGTATGATGCAGTGAAGGTAGAATTTGAATTTCTTCTTGCTGAAGGCATTATTAGACCTTCCAAAAGTCCCTGGAGTTCTCCTCTTCATGTTGTACCCAAATCTGACTCTACAGTTAGACCTGTTGGGGATTACAGGCAGCTGAATTCTGTTACTGAGTTCGACAGCTACCCCATGCCTTATTTGAATGACTTTGCTCATGCACTACATGGCAAGAGGATATTTTCCAAAATAGACATTTTTAAGGCATTCCACCAAATCCCTATAGCTGAGTGTGATATTCCTAAGACAGCTGTAACAACTCCATGGGGTCTTTACGAATATACCCATTTGTGTTTTGGCCTTGTGAATGCACCACAAACCTTTATGCGATTCATGCATGAAGTAAGTACTAAAAGGACTTCCTTTTGTTTTGTCTACTTGGATGATATTTTGTGTTACTCAGAAAATGCTGAGGAGCATCGTTCTCACTTAAGAACTATATTCCAAAGACTGAGCTCATATGGTTTAAAACTAAATATCTCTAAATGTGTATTTGGTATGACTGAACTCATTTTCCTTGGCCACCTTATCACTCCTGATGGCATTAAGCCATTGCCTGACAAAGTTCAAGCAGTTCTTGATTACAAACAACTAGAGACTGTTGGCTCCCTGAGAAAATTTTTAGGACTGTTAAATTTTTATAGACGTTTCTTGCCCAAAGCAGCTGAACAACAGTATCTTTTAAGTGAATTTTTAAAAGGTTCTAAAGGTAAGAAGGACTCAAAGCCTTTAAACTGGTCTTCTGAGGCAATTACAGCATTTCAGAGGTGTAAACAAGCTCTTGCTGATGCTGCACTTCTTGCTCATCCTTCACCTTCTGCCCCGCTTGCTCTTCATGTGGACGCCTCTGATTATGCCATAGGAGGTGCATTTCACCAAGTTGTGGACTCTGAGCTACAGCCATTGGCTTTCTTTTCCAGAAAACTTACTTCATCTGAAAAGTCTTACAGTGCCTACGACCGTGAACTCCTTGCTATCTACTCGGCTATCCGACACTTTCGGTATATGCTGGAAGCTAGAGATTTCACAGTGTTTACTGACCACAAGCCCCTCACTTATGCTTTTAGGCAAAAAGTGACAAGTGTTCTCCACGGCAGATCCGTCAGCTGGATTTCATCTCTCAGTTCACCACAAATATTGTACACATTCCAGGATCTGACAATATTGCTGCTGATGTTCTCTCTCGTGTTTCTGCAATCACCTTCCCAAGTCAAATTGGCTATGACTGTATTGCTGAGACACAACAGACTGATCAGGAGCTTCACACCCTAATAGCATCTGGAACTTCCTTGGAACTCAAAAAGGTAACTTTTCCCAATTCGTCTACTGAAATTATGTGTGATCTATCAACGGGCACAGCCAGACCCTACATCCCAAAACAGCATCGCCAAGATGTTTTCTCTGCTATGCATAATTTATCCCATCCTGGCATACGTCGATCAGTGCATTTGATGAAGCAGCGTTTTGTTTGGCCATCAATCTCATCAGATGTAGCTAAGTGGGCAAGACACTGCCTAGCTTGCCAAAAATCCAAAATTCATCGTCATACTAGATCACCTCTTTCATCATTTCAAGAACCTTCCCAACGTTTTGATCATGTTCATCTGGATCTCATTGGACCTCTACCTCCATCAAATGGCTACACCTATTGCCTGACAATGATTGACCGTTTTTTGAAATGGCCAGAGGCCCAACCTCTCAAAGACATAACTGCTGAGACTGTGGCTGAGGCCTTCTTTTCCTCTTGGGTGTCTCGCTTTGGAACTCCTGCAATTCTCACAACCGACAGGGGCAGGCAGTTTGAGTCCTCGCTCTTCAAAGCTCTTAGCAAACTACTTGGAGTTCAGAAGTGTCGTACAACTGGATACCACCCTCAAGCTAATGGGATGATCGAAGAATTGCACCGCCCATTGAAAAGTGCAATCAAATGCCATGCTACTGAGCGTTGGACAGAAGTACTCCCTATCATCTTACTAGGTCTACGAGCTTCTCTTAAAGAAGATATTCTGTGTACCCCAGCTGAATTAGTTTTTGGGACCACTATTCGACTGCCAGGGGAGATGCTTGACTCTTCCAAGCCAGACGATGATGTTGTGAATTTTGTTTCGAAACTTAAGTCTCACATGCAATCACTTCACCCTAAACCACCAAAACACTATGGCAAACGTCCAGTTTTTAACCATCCAGGACTGTTGGAAGCAACACATGTTTTTCTTCGCCGAGACATGTTACGTCGTCCACTTCAACAACCCTATGATGGCCCTTTCAAAGTCTTACAAAGGAAGGATAAAGTGTTTTTTCCTTGACATCAATGGTAAACGGGTATCTGTATCTATTGATAGATGCAAACCTGCCTTCTTTTTTAACACTGAGGACTTGCAACTACCTCAAACCAAGAATGAAACACCTGCTACTGTGGAACCTAATGCAACAGCTTCAACACCTGCTACTGTGGAATCTGATCCAACAGCTTCAACGCCTACCCAGCCATCTACACGTTCTGGTCGCAAAGTTCATCTTCCAACTAGGTATCGTTGACACTGGAAGGGGAGTATGCAGCGACCTTACAGCTCAACATAACGACTCCAAAACTGAACTGAAATTGATCTGTTATTCTTGTAGCGTGCCTGATTCACCATGTGTTGTAGTTTTTAGAAGTTTACCTCTTAATTGCTCATTTAATCTTTAAAGTTAATAAATGTTTATTGTTATTTAATTCAACCGTGTTGTAGTGAAGAATGCCTAACCACGCAACGCGGCATGTCCTTTTTTCACCTACTTTTTATCCAACACTTGCATTTAAGGTTTCCATCCAAAAGGGACGCAGCTCTTTTTGTATAAATTGTGTCCCTTTTCACCCGTTTTTATACCCCCACGTTGAATGTAGGGTCTGGATTCACGTTTGAAGCAAAGAATGCAACAGAGCAACCCTGTACAACGTTTTCTTTAGGGTCTCGATTCATGTATGAAGCAAAGTATGCAAAAGAGCAATCATGTATGAGCAGCATAAAACTTTTCAAATTTCCCACAAAAAGATTTTTCAGGGTCGAGAGAAAATTTTTCATTCCATCCCAGAGAGACGAGGAATTAAATGAAATTCTTGACAGGTCAAATGAAACAGAGGTCTCCCCAAAATAATTTTAACACGGGGTCTAATGAAATGCTGGACAGGTCCAATGAAATAGGGGTCAAATGAAATGTTTTGGGGAGAGGGCCACCTCATTCCAATCTAGGTGACGATTCACAGTGATGCATCTAGGTGAGAAGGCCTCCAATCTTGGTGACGATTCACAGTGATGCATCTACAGTCGGTCGAAAAAATTGTTGAGCACAGTGACCCTTTCAAAAAATGATTGGAAATGGAAAACGACCTTTATTGAAACCATCTCACTTGAAATTAATCATGAAAACCATCTCATTTGAAATTAATCATGAAAACCATCTCATTTAAAACGAAAACCATTTCACTTGAAATTCATCATGAAAACTGTTTTATTTGAAACCATCTCATTTGAAACGAAAATCATCTCATTTGAAACCCACTCATTTAAAACCCTCTCATTTGAATCGAAAACCATCTCATTTAAAACCATCTCACTTGAATCGATAACCCTCTCCTTTGAAACCTTCTCATTTAAAATCCTCTCATTTGAATCGATCTCCACACCGTGTTTTTGTTCCCACCCTTTCGTTTCAAACGACTCTTTTTACATGACTCTTGTCCCCTTTTCCCCTACTTTTTATCCAAACCTTGTCTTTAAGATTTCAATCCAAAAGGAACGTTCAAAGGGCTCTTTTGTATGACTATTGTCTACTTTTCACCCGTTTTTATATCCCAACGTTGTTTTTATGTCTCGATTCATGTATGAAGTAAAGTATGCAGGAGGCGCAATCATGTATGAACAACACAAAATTTTTCAAATTTCCCACAAAAAGATTTTTTAGGGCCGAGAGAAAATTTTTCATTCCACCCCAAAGCGACGATTGAGAAGGGGTCATCCACAAATGAAATGCTGGACAGGTCCAATGAAGCAGAGGTCTCCTAAAAAATAGTTTTAACACGGGGGTCAAATGACATGCTGGACGGGTCCAATGACATGCTGGACATGTCAAATGAAATGGAGGTCAAATGAAATGTTTGGTGAGAGGGCCACCTCATTCCAATCTTGGTGACGATTCACAGGTAATTTGATGCATCTGGGGGCACCTCATTCCAATCTTGGTGACGATTCACAGTGATGCATCTAGGTGAGAAGGCCTCTAATCTTGGAAACGATTCACAGTGATGCATCTAGATGAGTCACAGGTTCCAATCTTGGTGTATGAATGGACCCGAAAAAGAGGGGGGACTGTCCCCCTATTTTCGGTCTTGAAGATTTTTGCTAAGAAACATTTACTGTTAAGGAACCTTTGAGGTTCTGAGGTATGACGTCATAAATTTATGTATAAAAGGTGAGTGTCATGATGAAAATATAAATATAAGAATAAAAAATAATTTAATAAAATACAGGCAAAGGTCCCGGTGTTATTATCACTATACCATTAACCTATGGAAATAACTGTATATATGTCAAGTTTATTGTTGACGAGTTATTCCATTTCTTGGCTCCAAGGGAAGCAGGACATGTCTCTCAGGACGCTTTACGCGTACATCAGTTCATCAAAGGATGTTGTCGTTCGTTGTCCCCTTTGCTTTGAATCCATGACCTTTGGACATTACTATCACCAACATGCTTTGCAAGAACATTTTTTGAAACATCGTAAAGAGTGCGTTTTTTGCATGGGATTGAAATCTTGGACTCATGGACAACGAATAGAGTGTGAGAATGTGAAGCATGTAGTGGAATGCTTGAAAGACTTTGTGGCTCGTAGGAAAGAGGATGACCACCCCCCAGATTACGACTCTTTTGAAGGTGTCACGTGCGAGTGCAAGTATTTCATCTCGCTGCCCCACTCCCTGTATGATCGTAGCAAAGACCCCACGTATGAGGGATTTTATGATTCAGTGTTTGAAAAACCCGACATGTGGCCACGTGGACTAGAATTTAGTGAAGCGAGTGGTTTGGGAAAGGACGTTCATGGAATCCTCCAACGTTACCTGTCTCGAGACAGGGAGTGGTTTCACATTATTGTGAAACACGACGCCTTTCCCATATTTTGTCGGGAGATGGAAAAGATTCGGGATGAATTTGTCCTTTTAGCCTTCTGGTGTCTGTGCGATGGATTGGAAGGTAAAATACAACACCGACACATGATTCTGGCCTGTGAGCCAGAAAGTTCGTTTAAAGACATTTGGAAACACAAAATTCGTTATGATTTTCCAAACAAGGGACGCGCCAAGAAATGCGTGAAAATTCAAGATGCTTTTCACTTGGCCCGGACCATTGTGTACGTGAGCCAACCCAAGGCCATGTGTGATGTTAGAATCCCAGAAAATGTAGAAGGGGGAAAACACACCTCCCATTTTCATATCAATCGACCCATGCATGAACACAGTATTGCATTTTTATGCACTCTGTTTCCCAACGGGATAGAAAGGTTACTTTTGGAACAAAATGGTCGGAAAAATGTGGTACTGTGGGATATCCATGCTCAACGTGGTCCCGACAAGTGGCGTCATTTGAAATGGGAAGTCCCTATTAAAGTGACGGGGTGGAAGTTTATCCATTGCCAAGTTCCCTTCAACGGCCAAGAAGAAAAGTATTTGACGCTGCATGGGGACAAGAATATATATTTCACACCTGGATATTCACTTCAAATTCTCAAGGACGAAATGTACGTTTTATCCCCTAAGCAACAGAATGTCATGAAGCAACTCAAGGAAATGAAGGAAAACGTGCAAATGGAACAGGATAATTATTGGAAAACAATATTGGCGGATTTGAAGATGGAACACGACGTATTTAAAAACGAATTTAAATTAAAAGAAAATAAATGTAAATCTGAAAGAGATGTTCTTAAATCTGAAAGAGATGCCTTCAAAGCCGAAAGAAATGAGTTTAAAACCGAAAGAAATGTGCTAAAAACCGAAAGGGATACCTTCAAAGCCGAAAAAGATGTTCTTAAATCTGAAAAAGATGTTCTTAAATTTGAAAGAGATATCTTTAAAGCCGAAAGAAATACCTTCAAAGCCGAAAGAAATGAGTGTAAAACCGAAAGAGATAATTTGTTGTTGGAAAATTGTGGACTGAGAAGAATGGTGATTATATAATGTGACTCAAATGCTTTCAGATTCGTTGCAAAAATAAATATACTGGAAAATTACATGTGTGGATGGGTTTATTACAAAAAAAAAAATTTTTTTTTTTAATACAGCTTTAAATGTTCTGTGCCTTTCAACTTTTTCTGTGGCTTCTAAATGTTGATTTTCGTGTGATTAGAAATTTCTTGGTACCCTGGAATATTTACAATTTATTTTCTGTAGCTTCTAAATTTTGCCTTTCAAGTGAATAATTTCAGAAATTTCTCAGTACCGTGGAATAATCACCATTTTATCATTAGCCTATGGTAATTACTGCAATAAAAGTGTGCAAAACTGTAAACCCTTTTTTAGAGTGTACAGTCTCCTTTTTACAGTCCTTGCCGTTCAAGTGTGTTTCAGAACCCTCTCACCTGTTTTTACAGTCCTTGCCGTTCAATGTGTGTCTCTCTCCTAGTCTTTGTGGCAAAGTGTCCCAAAACCGTACACCTTTTGGGCATCCTTTTTACAGTCCTTCTAGGTATCGTGCACCCTTTGCCTGAAACCCTACAAAAATTTCCGTTTTCTTTTCAATAGGTCCTCCCGTGGGTCGTCCATGGTTGACGAGGCCCTCGGGTAGCTGAATCATTCATTTGTTACCCTTCTCTTTACGCTCGTTTCTTTTAAATCCCTCCTTTTGGTTGCTTCCCCAAAGGAGTTTGTACATCTATCTGCCAGTGGGACGTTTGATCCCATGAGATTACTCATTGCATGCTTCCATTTGCGTAGCCTCTCCAGATGCCAATAGACCATTAACGTATGTAGCTCATTATAAAAACGGCACAATGTGGGTCCCGGAATTGTGGAAACGGCACAGCGCTGGGTGGGCCCCGGTGTTGTGGAAACGGCACAATACTGGGGGGACCCTGGTATTGTGGAAACGGCACAATGCTGTGGTAGGCCCCAGTTTTATTACCACTATACCAGTGTTTATCAAACTGTGGGGCACGCCCCCCTGGGGGCGCGATGACTTTACGAGGGGGCGCGAGCATATCTAAAATAAAAGGTTTAAAAAATAATTAGTTTACTGGAATGAATTAAAACAAAATACTTTCCAACACGGGAAAGCTAAAACAAAAAAAGCTGTTTTGGTGCATGAAACCCATCACGACTCCATCTACACTCACTTTTTCCGCATTCAGGGTCAACACGGGGGAAACGTACTGAATAGGAGTCCAATGGGTACTGGGTACTTCATTATACAGAGTGTACACGTCGTAAGGATAACGCACGTACAAAACGCGTGTAGGTTGCTGTTCATTCACTGCCAAGGCTACAGAAATTTTGTCATCCTTGGCATTGGGACGAGTTCCATCAAACATTAAGCGAAGAGGCCATTCAATAATTAAACCCACATTTTGTAAGACTGTTTCCGATTCTTAACCTTCGTGAGCAAGCAAATAACTTCTATAATAGGAAGCGAGAACGTCTTGGATCAAACAACAAGGGTGACGCAAGGAAAGACGTTTTTGAATCACTCCAGCGGAAATGGCCCTTTCGTCGGGCAAATGAGGAAATCCCACCGGTTGAAAAGGTATCATTTTAGGAAGTGCAATACTTTCTTGGGTGAGAAATGGAAGGGTCACGACATCTCGACGCGTTTTCCATTCAGAAGCCACCGATAGAACCTGTTGCATAGGTTCATTGCTGAGAAGACAGATGCGATACAAGGACATGGGACAATTTTGAGACGGTTCAAAGTAACAACCCCAGGAGAAGGTAAATCATTTTTATCCAAATATAATACACAATTGTTGTACATGAAAATGTAATCACTGGCCGCTCGAGCCCTTCCTTGCAAATAGGCAGCCACGAGGGAAGGATCACTCACAAAATAGGGAGTAGCATACAATTGAAACGTTGCAACATCTTCCAAAGAAGGCATTATAATTTTGGAATTACCCAAAACTGCAGTCCATGAATCATGTTCACAAGCTACAGTAAGAGGAGCTTCTGTTTTGAAAAACACTTTCAGAGCTTCAGCAAAAGTATGTTTGGCATCTGTGGTTAAACGATCAAATCGATATAGGTGTAAAAGGGACCAATTGGTAAAGGGTTCATCGGCAAAATCCAAAATGACAGTATAGTCTTCAGTACGAAAAGAGGTGCAACCATGAAAACGACTGTAGAGACAACTGTATCTTGGAAAATTCATTCTTGCTTTATCTTTATTAAGATAGAGGTTATAGGTTTAACAATTTTCTCTTTTATTCCTTGCACATTTAGTAACCTTTTATTGCTTAACGTTTAATACAAGCGTGGATTGTACACATCATTCCATGTCTTATCCTGATGGCTAATCATAAATGTTCCACGTCTTATGGAATCGTGGTTAAAACGAAATGCAAACGCATTATGGTCCTTCACCGAAAGGTTCCTTATTGTATTCAAGATTTTTTCCATCGTTTGCACAAAAAGAAATATCCATGGTCCTCATCCCACTCGCTGTTTTTGGATGTATGGGCTCAATTTGAAAATGAATGGTTGCCCACGATGAGAAAACATGAATTGGAGGATTACAAACGATATTTAAAGGGAGAATACTATGAAGATTTGTATGATTTTCCTCATGGGCAACTCAGACCTAAGCCAAAGGAGGATATCTCCACGATCGAACTTTTTTATGTTGCTTATAGGGAATTTCAAGAGGAGACTGGATTTCATTTCAAATTTACCAAAGAAGAGATTGAACAATATCCTTTGATAACTTTACAATATACAGGTTTGGATGGTTCTTTGTACAAGCAAAATTATTTTATTGTCAATGATGTAAGAGGGTTGAAAAGACACGTGTATTTCAATTCGTTCAACAAATCATCCACGGTGAAAAGGCAAATTACCTCTTGGAATGATGACCGTTTGATTTACGAAAGCCTCCTGCTTCCAATTGAAGTAGCCTACAGAAAGTTTACGTTCAACAAAAAATGAGAAGTGACTTGAAACATTTGTTGTGTTCAAATTATTTGGAACGATTGTATGATTTTACATTATTGGACGAAGATAAAGAAAATGAATAATTTAAGAATCAACAGTGTCATGCCTGCATTTGAATCATATGGAAGCGATAGAAGTCGCAGAGGACCTCTTTTGGTTTGTACAATTCACCCCACTATCCATACTATAATTATACTCTTCCAAATAATTATGATCAAGAAAATAATCATGAAAATGCACTTCCTCCCACGAGACCTCGTTCACCAGTAGAACAAATGAGACAAGTGCCTCCACCTTCAAATCAAAACGGTGCAAGAAGATGGTTAGCAAGGTTAAATTAAAATTTAAAAAAAAAAAAAAAAAAAAAAATTTTTTTTTTTTTTTTCTAATTATATATAAAGATTCAAAGGATTTTTACAAAGCATTAAATCTGAAGTAATCATGTTTGACTTGCAAAGAATGCAGACTACTGTGGCTGAACAATATTTTCGTTATCTTCGTGACTACAATCAACCAGACTTATTAAAGCGTTTCATGCAGCGATGGATGGATCTACTTTCCATGTATTCATCCCAAACTAAATTTATTTCATTTGATCCTCCTACTCCCATTTTGAAACGTTTAATTCCTATGGCTGTTGGCGTATTGGTGGTTCCTTTTCCCAATACACTCATACCTCCAGGTTTGAAACGCATTAGTATTTTTCCTCTCTACCCTTTCCGAATACAATACACCTCTCACACCGAATGCAGTCGAGATGGTATGGAAATGTTATGCTTGTATCTCAAATTGACTGGTATTAAAACCATTGGATTTTTTAAAATACCTCTCTCCACTCAACATCACAAATTGATTCCTGAATTGCAACAATCGTTTCCTGATTTACATATTTATGGCTCTGCTGCTTTCAATAATTTTAGGACGGTATGCCATCGTGAAGCTACAAGGACATTGTCAGGTGGTTCAAAATTTTAATGACATTATTTAAATGAGTGGGATAGGACACAATAACGGCTGGTTCTTTCATCCAATCCAACAAGTAATTGTAATGCAATATGTAATGTTCCCGTTGTGTATCCAAACGAATGGCTGGTATATACGTGTCCAAGGAATTGGTTTGAACGTACAGATACACCAATTGGTTGTCTACCAAGACGTACCAATCCGAGGGAAGAATGCGTACGACTCGATAATCTTTCCACGTCCAGATCATGGCATAATGTTTATGAGCGGGACGTCCGGGGACTGGTTCTAGATTAAACAGGAGTAATAAAAGACAAAGTATGGTAAATATAAAGTACATTTCATTCATTTTATTCTTAATTTTGATTGTGACCCTAGTGAACCTTTTTTACAAACCTTGGTGGTATGATGTGAAATCCAAACTACCCAGCCTATTCACAGGCTCATGGGTATCTTCCATTGCTCGATCCACCTGCCCTTTGTATGGATTCCAATGTCCTAACGACGAGCCCTGTGATTGCAGCCAAATGTGCTCCAACGGGGATTTTGTTCCGTTTCAAGTATTACCCAAAGATAAAATTTTTTTAATGGATCAGCATCTGACTCCAGGAACATATTGTCTTCCCCGAGGTATTGGAAATTGCAATCAAAAAACATCGTATCATGTATTTTCCTTGACGGGGTGGAAATGTATTCCCCGGCACCAAACCTTGTACCAGGAACAAACATTGGTGGCCTGTCAACACGAAGAGGCAGAAGATAATTCAAAAAATGTATTGTGGGATCATTTGCTTCAAAAACCTGCCAAGGAGGTGGACAACCCTTACGAAACACTGGCGGATGGAAAAACATTAAGATTTCAATGCCAATGTAATTCAGTAGATATCTTGGGAAAACCAATGTTGTCTGTTTTACCCTTTGTATGTTCTACAGATTATTGCATCAAAGACTTTTTAAATCCCCTACCCATCATGGGGTATCGAAATTCAAAATGTGAATGTGGACCCAATTTACATCTAGATTCAAATGATGAGACATCTCCCTGTGTGGTGGAAAGATCCCGAGTGGAAAATGGCATGTTTATAGGGGCAGTGGAATGCATGACCAACTTTTCGTGGAAAGAGAATCCAATTTTCTGCCCACACGATGAAGGCATGTTGAATTTTTCCACGCCAGTGTTGAGTAGTAATTCTTTTGATGAAATGATTTCACACTTGACAAGATAAATAAATAAAAATAAAAAAAATTTTTTTACGATTTAAAGCTTTAAAAAGCTGCTCGACCTCTGGTATTGCTCATTAATTCTAGTACTGAAGAGATATTAGGAATCAAGAGGTATGAGCGCCTATTTGCACAGAGTCAATAGTGTTGAAGAAGCTCCGACGACTGATGCCTATCTTTTATACAACCTCAATGGAGGTATTTTCTATGTTAAGCGGTCCGATTATTCCAATTTTGCCCATTATTGGTGCCGTCAAGAGCGCTTTGCATCTATTACTATGGACTTGGCTACTTGTGAACAACATTCTCTCACGTTAGACTTGGATTTTTTCCCCCAACGATAATGGAGGACCTCCGTGTACATCTATCCTTCCTTTGATTGAATCTACACTTAAATTGCAGCTTTTATCCCATGTAAAGCATTTTACATACATTATTGCTGCTCGGCATGGAGGTCGCGGTTTTCATATTCATTTGCCTGAATTTGTCATTGGACACGATGATTACATTTTGTTTTGTCATCAACACAGTGTTCCTTTGCAATACGTTGTACAGGGAAATGGTCTTTACAAGTTGGACATTTTGCAAAATATGATGTTGGCTGGTTCAGGAAAACCAGACACTTCTGCCTATCGACCCATGGAAATGATTTATGTAGATGAAAAAGAAACCTGTTCAATTGATTTCAGAAAAAACTTATTAGAGGAGTTGACTCGGTTGAAAAAGTCGTTTAAACGCGTCAAGCACAATACCGATTCCTACTTTAGGAAATTTTTATTTTTGGACGAGCAACAGGCAAAGCAACATTTGTTAGGCTTTATGATGCCCATCGTGACACCATTTCCACCTTTGCATAAATTATCCTATTCGACGCTCATTAGCAATACCCCCAGCGAATCTTGTCAAGTGGAAGATGTGGCCACCTTCTCGTACAAACGTACCAATGACGTAGGATACATTTCAAAAGGAAAGCAATTGTTGTTTGATGGATCTCATTTTCTAAAAACTTTTCATTATTTACGCTTTAATGCCTTTCTCATAGGAACTTTGGAAACGAATAATGCAGCATTAAAGCGGTGGTATCAAAGAGCATTACGCATGCATCCAGAAACTCTCCATATTAATCCCATTTTTGACAAGATTAATCAAATCTTGCGAGAAAATAATACAAAGTTTCTGGATGATCCCAATCCCATCAAAACCATTTTGGAGTATAAAAAGGGGTATTATTTTTTACCCACCTTTTATGCATTGTGTAAATATTTAAACATTTCCACCGTCATGATGGTTAACCATTTAAGAGGGGTATTGGATAAAGAATTGTTACCCTTGTTGGATCGTATGGAACAGGTGGATGAAGAACACACTCAAGTGATTATGAGAGATTTTACGCTGCAAACCATCATTTTTTGTGGTAATAATTTATGTGAACGGTACACCCGATACCGGGATAAACTCAAACAAATTGTTCACGATTCGAAACGGGCCATTTTGAGCATTTCTACTGCGTCTCAACTGACTGAATTGTTGCGCAATTTACAAGAAAGTCATTTTCCCATTCAAGTCCTTAAATTACCCAACTCGTTACGGAAAGCCAATGCCTTCATTTGGAATTGTTTAACGGAATCATGGCAAGAAATTCAAGCGGACAAGGAAAAGGATTCTCACATGAGCAATTTGTGGAATGCCATCTCTACGTACTTGGAGGAATATCGAAAATCAGGCAATTATGGAGGTCCCGAACCCGAAGTGACACAGAAATTTAGTATCAGTGCTGTCATTTCCACTATTACTAGTGACATCAATATGGAACGAAAGACGATTCAAATGGATCGACACAAATGGTTTATACGTACAGTGGATGGATTACTGGATATCTTGACGGGTCAAGTGGGTGGCACTGTTCCTGAATTGTTTTTATCCGATCGAAAATTGGGAGTAGAATTTTCCCGAACGGAATTGATGAAACTGTATAATCACTCCCCAGATTTGGAAGCTTTGTACCATTTAATGACAGATAAATCTTTTTTCCTGCAATATTTGAAAGCTCTCCTGACGGATCGGACGGATGATCTCTTTGATACTTTACGCGAAATGATTCAAGAGCATTTTCCCAACTTGACGGATAATCCTCATGCTCTTTCCATGATGAATTTTATGGTTCATTTGAGTAAATATACCGCTTTTGAATACGACCTCCTGATGTATTTGTGTGATGTCTTGGCTAGTATTTTTATTGCCACCAATTACGAACGAAAATTTTTTGTTATGAAGGGAGAAACGTCCAATGGAAAAAGCAAATTATTTGAAATTTTGGCTCGCGTCTTTGGGGGGTATTATCATTGTATTCAATCTGACAATTTAAAACCAGGAACCTCTAGTGCCAATCCCACTCCCGACCTAGCTTCGACTCTGTTTAATTGCCGCATTGTGACGACCGAAGAATTGGAAGGAAAATTGAATGAAAATCGAGTCAAGCAAATTACGGGCAATTCCTGCGTCACCTTTCGAAACATGTATGAATCCAGTCAAGGAGGTATTCCAACCGCCAAGTTGTTTACTACGACCAATAATTTACCCGATTGTCGAGCGACCGAGGCTTTTCAAGACCGAGTCGTTGCCATTCCTTTCATGTCTCGCTTTGTGAATAAAGCTCCCTTCACCACGTCGGAGCAAGTACGACTCAACCGATATGGAAAAGATGAATATGTTGTGGAACGATCGTACATTGGATGTTTTCTCGTACTCATTTATCATCTGAAGAAATACATGGATATTAAAAATGGACTCTTGCATTATCGGGACGAGCCGCCCAGTGTGGTGGAATACACCAAAATTTATTTGTTTAATACAGACGTTTATAATCAGTTTAAAACACACATGGATGTGCAAGAGAATTTGAATGCCATGACCACTATGACCGATTTACGATCGGCAGTTCGTCAGTTTCTCAAAAGTACCAAGAATAATACCACGCCAGAAACGGATTTAATTTTAAAATTTGAAGAGGAATTTTCCGAATACCGGCGTCGATCCGATTTTCAATTGGGACAATATAATAGCATATTGGATCAAGCATGTGACACGTTGACATTAGAAAACAGTAGCTTGCAAGAAGAAGAAGGACCCAAAAGATCCCTTCTCGAAGTGGAGGGACCCCGTAAAAAACAATGTAAATCAACGGATACGGCTGTGGTGTATTACGAAAATGTCATTATTCGAATTTACGTAAAATGGGAAATGAAAATTAAAGAATATGAATACCCTACAAGAATATTATGATTTGAAAGTGTTGAATCGCTCCAATCATCGTTTGGATCGATTGGTGGATTTTGTAGCCCATACAAATGACTACAAGTTGAGAAAATTTCGTTCCCCGAGTAAGCTTCTACCAGGATTCAACAATGTGACACCTGAGCTGGTGAGAGAATTTAAAAATGAGGCATATGCCCATTTGAAACAGATTCAAACCAATCGATTAGAGTATGGATATTTGTTTAATATTATTGATGAAAAAGATGGAATATCTCATGCAGTTTACATTAAATATGAACAATTTCCTCTCATGGAAGGATATGTATTGCCAGAAATTGATGCGATTGCTAATAAATTGACTCAACCCAATACCGATATGTACGATGCGACTTGTTTGTATTTACTCATATTTTTTGCATTGTTAGTGAATCGTCACAGCAACTGGGCAACTATTGATTATTTAACAAATTGCAACTCTCAACATCCATACGCTCTATACGTCAAGTGGCTACCAAAATGTAAAAGTGCATACCCTCCAGATGGATGCTTATTGATAAAAAAAATGCGGAAGATAAATTTTTTTTTTACGTATTCATCTTTAAATACCAAGTAATCTACTTACCGAGTCAATAAAAGTCATGGCATCTTCATTAGATTTTGATTCTGAATTTGAACGAGTCTTATCCCTCATCTTTCCACCAGACAATTTTCCCGATTTATATTGGAAAATTTTCAATTTCAATTGGTTGTCCAATCCCTATCATCTAGAATGCTTCCGAAAACATTGTGTGGATACTGGCCACAGTATGCAAGAGTTATGTCGCCTAAATAATTTTTTGCAAGAAATATGGAAAGAAGACATTACTTGTGCCTACCTGGTGGGATTTCTGCATGATATTGCAAAACCTTTGGTGGAACGAACTAACGGCCTCGGACAACAAAGTTTTAGAGGTCACGCTCAAGTGGGTGCCCGTTTGGTGACTTTAAGATTTCAAGACGAAATTCCTAAAGATGTTTTGCTCACCATGGGAGTTTTGATTGATTGTCACATGTGTTGCTTACGAAACCTTTCTTCCTCCACGGAACATTGTTTGCGAGTCAACGCCGTCTTGCACATGTACTTGCCTCACATTCCCCATATTTTTAGTTTGTTAATGTGTCTACATGCTGCGGATCAATTGAGCAAGCAACCTCCATTCCAAGCGGATGGCTATGGATATTTATACCAATCCCCCTTTACTTTTCGAAAAGATCGCCGAGTGGTCATTTTTCTCCTGGGACCTACAGGATCGGGCAAAAGCACTATTGCTCGAGCCTTGGCTGAGGATTTGGCCAGTTGTGGATCCGTTTTACATTTGCAACGCGATGGCATTCTTATGAAATTGGCCCAGGAAGGAGAATCGTATACTGATTGCTACAACCGTATTCAAAATACTCCCGGTTTAAAAAGACAATTGCAAACTCTGTGGAAAGAATGCCTGGACTCTGCCTCTGCAGATATTATTTTAGTGGACACGTGTCAAACCTATTACTGGTCCCATACCATAGAGTTTATCAATTGTTTCCGAATCGGAGTGTATTGTGTTCCTTTCAATTTAATTGACACTTTTGCACATTGGAGAAACCCACGTATAGAATTTCCACCCACAAAATGGTCCGGATATCCTACTCTCTTGACAGAACAGTGCCCGTGGCAATTGGATGTGGGAACAGGACTGTGGAACCTTGTGCCATCTATCGTTCAACGTTATTTTAATCAGTCTTGGCCAGAATCTTTAGATAATCATCCATCCCTGGCCACTTTGTGGAATGAATCTAATCTCTCCAACATTTGTGCACAATTTCCTCACAAAGGGATCCATTTTAAGAAGGAATATGCGTTAAAGGATTACGACGTGTATCAAGCCACCTATACGCCACTATCCGATGTCACCTGGGGACCGACTCGTTTTTACCGAGGAGAATTTTTGTTGATGAATAAAAATACAAAGAGATTGTCTCCTTTACGTTCAGGTTTACCCACTTTTACTCGTCATCAGACGTCTCTTCCAACTTTTGAGAGCGTCGTGGTGACCCCTAAATTTGACGGAAGATTGGTGAATATTTTATTTGTCCCGCTTCATCATCCCTATTACCATTTGCTTCCAACGTGGTTTGTCGAGGATCGGAATGAATTTGGACTCTTTTTGGTGGGATCAAAACAAAAACTCTTCATGGATATACATCTCCGCAAAAAATTTAATACAGTCATTGAAAATTTTGACACGTTTATCCGTTCTTATGCAACTTATTTTCAGGATCAAGATTGCCTCAAAACGTTACACTTTGAAATGATGACGGAAGCAGATAGCCCAGAATTGACCGTGTATTATCCTCAAAATTTTTGTAAATTTATCGGATGCACTACGTTTACAAATGACCACCGCTGGTTTGCTTTGGCGAAACCCTCGGACGCAAGGGCTGTTCTCCAAAAAACATTCCAGACGACGAAAGCGTGTCAAGCGTATATTGACGAGGTACATGACCAATTTTTGAAGGGAGGCACCTTGAGCGAACCCGAAGGTTGTGTCCTGTATTTTTGGGATGCCCGAGGACGTTTAGTGGACATTGTAAAAACTAAATTTCCCGAGTATTTGGCTGTCAACAATCCCAAAAAAACATCCCAAAAAATATCAAGAGACACTGGCCAATTCCCTTCTGTGTCAGCGATTCCAAAAGGTTCGAAATTTGAAGAAAGAGTTGATGACAAGTGTGCTGAAGAAAGCAGTACATGAATTTTTGAAAAAGGACACCAAAACTCGCAAAGAGTTTGCCTTGTATGTGGAAGAAAATAAACATAAAATTCTACAGTTTCAAGCTCAATTGGATGAACTCTCATTGAAAACACGCATAAAGGCCAGAAATATCTGTCACGAAATATTTTTGCATTATCCTTGTATACAAAAGACCATTGCAAACATCTTTAGACCCTTGGATGAAATTGCGGATGATGAATAAAGACATGGCAGAAAGAGAAACGCCTCGGGATTGTGACAAAATTTTTGTTAAAAGAACTCTGGAGCGTGAAAGACATATTTTAACAAATTTTTTAACAGAAGTCTACATATCTTTGGATGAAATTGAAAAATTGATGCTAGAGGAACCCACCTGGGAAACGACTGAAACAGCATCGAATCTAATACAAAGGGAAAGGGAATACCTCATAAGAATTCTTCACCGGGAGCGGAAAAATATCCTATCTATTTTGACAGGTATTCAATGGTCTTTGGATCATTTGAAAAATTGTTTGGGAGAAAGCGGTACCATTACACCTGAAATTGTAATACTAAACGAAAGATAAAAAAAAATTTTTTTTACATATTATTTTCAATTCTTCTGAATGTTAGACTGATTCGAGTGTCCTTTACTTTCTTTCTTATTGGTATTTCATGATGCCAAAATTCATTCGTAGGAGGATACATGATCAAAACGCTCCCGTCAGTCAAGGGTATTGTAACCTTTTCATAACCTTCTCTTTTAAATATTATATCCCGAGTAGCCCCAAAAGAAAAACAGACAATAGGGTATTCGGGGTTTAAATCCTTTTCATTATCCCTGTGCAATCCGATTCGATCGAATCCATTTGCATATTGGTTTACAACACAAAAATTCAGACATTTGTCTTTTTTTACCAAATTATTTGCTTCGTCTTGAAGCTCTTTGACGATGAGGACAGGTTCTTTGGCTTCAAATGTATTATCAGAAAAAGTATAAGTTAATCCTTTGTCTCCATAAAAGGCAATTTGCCGAGGGACATTAAACCATTTGCCATACACTTTTACTTTTGTCTGTTCTGGAAGCAAATATTCAATCTCCTGTTTCAATCGCAAAAGGGTATTTGGTTTGTGTTTTTCATTCCTATGCAATGTTAAAAATAATCCAGGCCTCTGAATGATTTGTGTTGAATTTTCCATAACTAGGATCTTGTTGTATCAAATGCTTAATGAACATTAAATATTATTAAAAAAAAAAAAAAAAAAACGTAATTTGCATTTGTTCGTGTAGATTTGAAAAATACTTTTCAGTTTCTTTGACACATACATCCAACAATTTTTCCACCGTATTACATTTTTCAACTTTGTCTTGATATACATTAAAACACATTCTCCTACAAGTATTAAACGTAATTCAGTGTCAACATATGTCAAAAACGTTTTCAAGATTTCATTATTCCGATTTTGCTGTAATATAAAACTCAACCTCTTCAATTTTTCCGTAATTTCCTTGGTCAAATCTGGTTCTAAGGGTTCAGGCAATTTTTTCCATTTGAAATCGTACATTAATTTAAAATATAATTGGTAAAAAGCGACAAAAAGACATTTCATTTGCACTAGAGATATTTTATTTATTTATTGATTGAGGTAATTGTTTTTCCAATTCAAAATATTTGGTTTTCCAGTCTTCACCACTGTCTTCAGTATGTGCAGTCGATCTACGTTTAATTTTTTATATTTTTTTATGGGTGTAGAATAACCTGCCTCCACTATGGTTTCACTTTTTGGTTCCAACAATTTTTCCATACAATCCTTCAATTCGACCTCTCATTTCATTAACTATTGTTTCAACTGAATTTGTTGTGTATGGTTTTCTTCCAAAATCCTTTCCAATTCTTTTTCGTATTTATCTTGCATTTCTTCATGATCCGCTAATAATGTCTCATATTTTCCTTTCATACATTCCAATTGCTTGAATTTGGAGATTATTTCCTGGGGCCAATCAGTTGTGGTTAGTGTCATTTGAAAAGAATTTAATAACTTTTTACAATATTTCTGTAAACGTTTTCTGTAAGACTATACTTTGTCTGTACGTCAGTCACGAACGTTTGAATCTTGAACGGATCTAACAACTTTTTACACTCTCTATAATATACCTCTAAATCTTTCTTCAATGCATTACAATGTTCGACCGATCTGTATTTTTCTTGCTTCAATTCATACTCTAGATCCGTCCAACGCTGTTTCCATTGATCCCTTTCTATCTTTAACCCTCCAATTGAACAGAACGGATTTTTCCGCCCTACTAGAGAGGCTTCTAAAATGGACTGCACGGATTTTTCTGCCTTCAAGTAACGTTTTCAAAAGCGGATTAGCGGACTTTTCTGAAATCCTTTCCCCCTTTTAAGGTTTAACATCTTGAAAGATAATGAGGGACGGAGGAAGCAACACAACAGGAGTTTTATGGCTCGCAGGGGAACCCCGTGTTTTGACCCCCAATCGTAAAAAATCGGGGGAGAAATTTCTTTACAACCCAAGAGAGTGTTTCTTTGCTAGCTTGTATTTTAAAAGTTTCCAAAAGTCCCAACGCATAAAGTAAAATATGTTACAATTCCCTTTTGGTTTCATATTAATTTCAAACTGTAACAAGTTGGGGCGTGTCAGGGCAATCTGCTATTTTATATAGTTAGACAAATTATCTTTTTTAAGTATATTCTCTTTCGCTTCATTTTTCTTATTCAAAGCTTTCAGTTTTTTGAAACATGATTATTTTATTATAAGATACCGAAAAAATTAATAAAACATCAAACTCTTTAAAATTTGGAACCTTTTCAATTTTTCCAACCACTAAAAATGAATAAATTGAAACTTCATCAAATCATTTGAAACATTTTCTTACACTTTGATAAAAATAATAACGAAAAAAAAACTAATTAAGAGATTTATTATTATTATTTTTTTTTTTTAGATTTCAAAGCCTAAGTGTTCAGGGAAGTTCAAGTACAGTGCCTGGTTATATATTGTTAAAATACACCGAATTATATTTGAATTTTAAGTGCTTGAACTTCAGTTTACATCAAAGACAACATGAATGAAGATTTTCACACATTTTTTTATAACTTGAATGTTTGAATAAATGGTAATCAATAATATACGGAAACATTTACAATAGACATTTATGCATATAAATAAACATAAAAATCAATTTTAAATTCGAGCTATTGAAAAACATTCGAATTATATATTGTTCAAAAATATCTATTTATACAAAATACCTCAACATTTATCTTTTTTAAAGGCTAACTGAATAAGTAATTAAAATCTGGATATGTTTTGAAATCTCGACCGTATACAGCTAGAAATTTTATGTTAGAAATTCCATTTGAAATTTCGAAAAAAAAATGCATCGCGCAGTTAAAAATTATTTACCATAAGTTTTAGCAATTGTTTGAGTATAATAAAAATTTCAAATTTTATTATATAGCTTCTTTGGTATCTTTTAATATATTTCGGCTGCGGTAGCCGAGTGGTATAGGTATCGGAACCTATTTATACAAATAATTTGCTCGCTTTGTCTCGAGTTCGAGCCCAGTACCACTAAAGACCCGCCGTGTAGGGCAGCGATTCACGTTAAATCTGTCGAGAGCTGAAACGTCCTCCCACTGGTGTGAAGGGGTAGTTAGGAGAGGGTGCCAGCTCAGGTGTCGTCCACGTCACTTGACCATGGTTCAAAATTACGTGGTCCGTCGCCAAAAGCCCTCATGTAGCTGAACAGTGCGACGTTAATATTCAATCATTCATTTAATATATTTCGAAGATTTCATACAATTCGGTTGAAAACCGCATGCTAAGAGCAAAAAATATGCTAAAAAAATTGATGAATATACAATTACAATAAATTCTTACATAGAGAAGCAAAACTGAGAAGCTAAAGCGTAGGAATAAAAAATTTTGAGTATATCTGAAGTAGTTTTCGAAATATTTATTTTAAAGTTTAGAAAATTTGTGTGCGTTATGTTATACTTGATATCAATTAAATGGTTAAAATAATGTGTGTGTTAATATATTAGTCATGTAATCGTTTGATGACACATTCATATACTAATAAAAATTATCATGGTCATTGATGCGAATATCAAGAATTTTATGTAATTTTAAATTCAGACATTAAGATATTGATGTAGAAAATATAAAACGACCATCTAAAATACATGAAAAATGCAGTCTGCTATAAAATGATCTTGACAAACAAAATCCGGCATTTTCACTTACTATGACAGAGCCGGTAAGTCAGGGGCGATCTGGAAAAACAGAGAGAGAACCGCGGTTTTGATGGATGCCGCTCTAGCTTTTAAAGCTCACAGGAAAAATTATATATATATATATAAATTACAAATGCAAAAATAAATCTTGTAATTTTCCATACATTTTTATAACAACGAATTGTGGAATTGGTTTCCAATACATTGTTGTGTTTGACAATATCTAAGGTAACCAACCCTACTTTAGATAGATTTGTACTACTTTTTCGTAACCGTATTCCTTTTAAAATTAATTCGTGCAGCCGAAATACACCTTTTGTACCCTTAAAAATTTATGTTAACTATAACGGTTAATTTTTATTTATGCAACTTGTGAAATGTTCATAATTAACCATTTCCGTCTAAACAGTTTACACGAAAAAAGTTTGGACTCCCTCATTCATTAGGGATTTATATAAGATTCTAACATTAAATTTTATTTTTCACCGAATAGGATTGAGTGGAAGTGTATAGTGCTTCCACACCACAGGTCTGGGGTTCTATTAACGGGCTGCGCAAGGTCGACTCTGCCTTTCATCCCCACTACATTGGGTCGATAAATGAGTACCAAGCTTGCTTCGGGTCTTAAACACTGAAGGTCTCTCTTCAGACAGACCACCAAATCGGGACATCTGTTCATGCACCTCAGCGTCCAATGGTCACGTGTATTATGATGAGCACAGTAGTTCCTGGCCCTCATGGATTGTTGTGCTTCTGAGTTTGAATCTTAAGTTTGAGGATTACCTCACTTTGGGGATACCCCTTAGATAAACATGTATTTCCACTCATTTGCAATTAAACATTTTTCTTTCAATTACGTTTATTTCAGAAGGAAGTTTGATTTTCAAATGTATTTGCTTAATAACATGTATATTTGTGTGTGTGTGTGTGTGTGTGTGTGTATTATATTAAAAATTTGATCAGTCCAAAATTACATGTTTTTAGCTCCTCTAAAAGCTTTTAGGATTTTACAACTGATCTTACAATCCATATACGTTTTATAGTAGTATATTTAAAAATGATAAGGACATTTTTACGACTGTGTGAGCTGTTATGCCTCGTTTATAAATATAAAAAATTGCATTCAGCTACAGTTTTTAAAATGTACAGAAATAAGTGGAGCAACAGGATACTTACATATTATGAATATTTTTGACTGCAGTAAGATATATTTATATTTCAGTTTCTTTACAATTTGAATAGAAGTTGTAAGCCATTTTGCGAATAGTTTGATATTGAGTATAAATCCATAAGCTGTTTAATATTGTAAAGTGTTTTACTTTGATACCAGCACACATTAAAATAAGGCTCATTTGCAGTTATATGATCAGCTTCAGTGATATTTAAATTTTCAAAAATAGTCTACACGTACGAAAACATTCTTTCACAACCGCACACCACATCTCATACTATATCTTCCCTACAGCAGGAAATATTTGTGTATACTGAAAAATTTAATACAGGATACATTTTCAAGTGTTAAATTTGTTTTTTAAATTTGGTATGAATACATTGTGGAGAACTGTCGGTTAACTTCACTGAACAAAATTGTTTTAAGTGTACTGTTTTGAAAGACAAGATTAAATAGGAGAACTTTTCTCACAATAGAATTTGTAATGACTGAATTGTGTGAAAATGTAGTTATCGATGTGTGACATTTTCCCTTGTAATAAAAGAAACAGAAAGATAAGAAATTTAACTTGAGTAGAAAATGGTTAGAAGTACTGTCAAGCGCATTTGAAGAAGTATATCCCCCCATTAAAATTAAAAATTATTGACTGAATGTGTGTTATGTCCATCACAAATGCCGATGTAGAAAAGGAATTTTTATTTAATACAAGAAGTTCGAAAAGAGAACACTAGGAAGGAAAATTTAAATTTTTTCCGAAAACTATTCAGTTAACATAAAAATATCTTTTATATGATTTTAATTAAAATAAATTAAAAGTATTGAAATCCTTTTTTATGCTATTTTAAATTAAAAGTATAACTGAATAGAGAAAGATCGGTTTTATTTCATAAATATAATCATTGTATGTAATATTTATTGTGTTATTATTTAAAAATGAGATAGGGCTTTTGCTCTTTTTACCTCATTACTTTTTTAAAAAACAGGAAAGTGAGTGCGTTTTCTTACTCTCATATTCAAAAATGAATACAGGATGCTCTTTTCTGGTTCAAATCGCAATACCAAAAATATATATATATATTTTTTAATTTTTAAAAAATGACAGAAAAATAAATTTTCTTTGAAGAAAATATAATTATTTTTCAACTTCTAACATACTATTTATTTCATTTTTTTTTCCTCTTTTTTACCTTTCATTTCGTTTTTAATTTTACTATGACTGAACATATAGGAGAAAGAAACACCGGATTCCACTATGCATTCAAAGAAGATTGCCCAAGGCAACTTAACAGCTAGCTGTAAACGATTGATCTCTTGGTTCTTACTTTTGAAAGGGACCGAACTGGGTCGTAAAATTTTCCCCGTTCGACCACCCAAGTTCTAAAAGGGGGAAAGGAAAAAGTCTGTTGCATTTTTTGAAGGGAATCGCAAAATAAGAGTTAAACGCTTTCGGAATAACTTTTCAGGAGGAAGGTGTCCAGTTAGAGGGTTAATTCGTGGTTTTCTTTCCTCAATAGGCCATTTCCTTTTGACAATTGATCTATTTCTGCCTTCAATACGTTCTTTTTGTTCCTCAATATTTCAGTTTCTTTCCAGAATGTATCTCTAGTTTCCTTCAATTGGTCATTTTCCTTCCACAATTGACCCTTTTCTTCCTGCTTTCAATTGACCCTTTTCTTCCTTCAATTGGTTTCTTTCTGCTTTCAATTGATCATTTTTCTTCCACAATTGACCCTTTTCTTTCTTCAATTGGTTTCTTTCTGCTTTCAATTGATCATTTTCTTCCTTTAATCGATCTCTTTCTACCTTCAACTGGTCTCTTTTTTGCTTTAATTCTGAATCGGCACCACATATAGCAGGTAAATTTTCATCCACTTCAGTTATTTCGTAGTTGGGGAAGGAGATTCAATGGCTAGTACCAATTGTTTCCGAGCCGCGTCCAATTCGTCCAACTGCTGTACACCCTTCCACACCCATTCAAAAAAGTGTTCGTCTAAAGTAGTGGGATTTTGCAAAGTTGTCATTTTATTTTCATAGTCTAGATCTAGATCGCTCAACATCTTCTCATAAATGGAATTTAATTTCATTTTGGTTTCGGTCAAATGCTTTTCCAAAGATTGTGAGTATTGAAGTTTTTCTCCATGGTATCAAACCAATCATGTTCTAAGCCCTGAATATAATGAAATTCCAACGATTCGCAATAGTTTTGAAAGATTCTTGAAATGAAGTAATCATTTCTGTGGAAAATTTCACCTCATTCCTGAATAACTCTTGCCAATTTTCTAAAAAAGCAATATGAGGAAAATACTGTTTGACAAACGCGTGTAATGTGGAGAGCTCCTCGGTCAATTGAGTGTGTTTGGCCAAATATTTTCTTCCAAGAAATCTAAACGTTCCATTAGATATAAAGAGGGTAAATAGCTATCAAACAAGGTTGATAATTTTTGAAAAAAAGATTCAATCACCGCTTTTACTTTGTACTTTGTATTATTCACATGGGTTAAAACTTTTTGACGTGACGTCTTTCCTGAGTGCATGACACCACGTATGTTGCGTTCGAAACACTTAAAATGTTCATCTAGTTGAAGTGTTTTCAACATGTGTTTCAAATGGTCTTTGGACAACTTTCGATGCAACAGTTGTTCAAATGTATCAAACAAATTCGTACTAATCTCATCTACAAATACTGTTGGCTCTGCTGAAGACTCTGAAGAAGAAGGTTGAACAAGATGCAAAGTTTCCAATAATTTTGAATTTTTTTCATTTTGTTCTGTGGTTAAGGTAAAATTTGTAGACATGTCTTTTTTTAACTGTTCCAAAAATGACCTCAATTCCTGTTTCCATTCAACCATTTCCCCCAAAACACGTTCGTTTTGGGAAGGATATTTCAAAGCTTGGCAAGTAGTATCATCACCCCCTGTTGAGGAAAACTAACGCGCTCTGACGAGGAGGTTCTTCAATTTGGTAGTTATGTACAAATAAACCTCTATTCAACTTGTCAATTTCTTTATGTAAACATTCATCCAATTCTGCTGGACAGTTTGACAATTTTTCACGCAAATTGTTGTTTTCTACCTCATGATGTAGCACGTTTTCTTGCAAACTTTTGATGGTCGCCTCACATTGTATTGTTTTTTCTCTCCAACTCTTAATTTGTATCTCATAATCTCTTTTTTCTGCATCATAAAAAGTCTTTTTCCCTCAATTTCTCCTCAACACTCACCAATTCCCTTTCTTTGGCGGTCAATCTCTTTTGTAAATCATCCCCCTGACAATAGGGTGATGGAAGAGAAGGAACATTACACAACTTGAATAAAAAATCCAAAACACTGGAACTGCTGCGGAACAATTCAAGATACTGGTACACTAAAGGTTGACTTGCGGTAAAAGCCTCCGCCACATCACGAGAAATGTCCTTTTTCAAAGTTTGTACCAATTGCACATGAAATAAATTTTAAGGATCACGTTGAAATTGCAAGATGACATCCACTAGCGTCTTTAGGACCATTTTGATTTGACCTCTCCCCTCAGAATTTTATAAATTTGTATCAAATCATTTCGAATATAACGATACGGTTCTGACGATTGAACAGACAAATAATCAATTAGATATACCAAATGGATAGAATTCTCCATTAAATTGGATAGATACCATCCCAGTCCAAAATTTTCCCATGTTGTTTTGTCTTTTAATAAAGGAAACCAATATCTGCACATGGTATATTGATTCGTGGGAACAAAACAGGAAGATTTGTTGTTGGTATCCAAAAACCATTCTTTGGTGTAAGACAAAATCGTGACTGAGACATATTCCACTTTGGAATTTACAATACGGCAAGCAATTCCCACTGGATCCATTTCACTCAGGGTTGTTTGACACGTGTAGAAATCAGGTGGAGGATGCTGAAGAGAGAGGACATGTTGAGAGGAACGTTTCATGATTTGAAACAAGGACCGTCCAAAAACAATGGAGGGATCGTGATTGAAAAATTGAAACATGTTTGGAGAAGTCATATGATGAGCCAAAAGATACCAAGTATTAAAATTTTTAATCTTCATCGTTTTGTTTTGCTTCAAAAATCGCAGAGTAGAGGCCACTTCTGCTGTAAATGGATCCGATTTTTCAATACAACTGTAATGCAGTTTCACAAGGGCTTGAAAAGCAGAATTTTTTTACGAACTCGTATCCAAATAGATTTGAAAGGGTTGATGTGGCTAACCACAAAGAAGGTTTGAATGTAACATTTTTTCACCAATAAACTCGCCGGCGGAAATAACATTTGCAATAAATTGCATTCATTGAGATTTATCCCTTGTAGATTTTGAAACGTAAAAAATACGGTAGGTTCAGCAATTTTCATTTTGGGTGTAGGAGAGTTTGCATCCACTAAAATGCATGTTTCTTTAGGCATTTGCAGTGTATTGCTTGAAAATCCAAAATGTTTTTGAATAATAATTGGGGTTTTAAACCGAAGAGCAAGAAAAAAATAATTTCGGTGTTGATTTCCAGTCACAGTCACATATTTACTTAAACTTTGTATTTGAGTCAGAGAAATGATTTCATGAGGTGAGATACAATATGCACTGACAGGTCGATTACTAACATTGAGATCTGCTGGATGAATTTCAACACTCTTCAAAGAAGTCAATGGTTCGTGATTCGGCAAATTTTGAACCACTTCAGTATTGGGTAATTGTTGGACAGATTCAAATTGTTCGTTTGAAGGCAATAAACTTGGACTAGGCTGTGATTCCAACACCTCCTCATTAAGAGAAGCTTGAGATTCAATTAAATCCATCACAGAATGTAAACTTGACTCACAGCTTGACAAAGGCTCTCTAACATTTAAAAAAAACACTCATTGGAATTTATAGACAATTGAAAAAAAAAGTTTTTTTTTTAAATTATTTATTTAAGTATTACATTCTACTTTTTGCAACTCCATACGGACATAGTCTTTTTCCTTGTCTGTGAAATGCCTCCATTTTCTATTTAAAGCTAATTTACCATGCCAACATTTTGACACGTCTTTATCAATTTGCAGACTCCACCACATGTTGATCCATTTCGGCCCTATTCGTACGGTCAAAAGCAAATAGAAAAAATACTTTATGCAGTACTAGTAGAATTACAAACAATCCATAAATCACAAAAAATACCTTTCTGTACACACTATTCAGGGGTAGTAAACACCGAAACCTTCCTGTAGTTTGCCCTCCACCCGAAAAATAGTCATACATGCATGTTCCCATTTCCGGAAACAAAATAGGAATAGCAGACCAAGACCAGATGGATAAGGACCAAACACGATGGAAAAACAAATTTAGCAAAAATATTTGGCAGATGAGGTGTTCAGCGTAAAAACATTCCAATGCCCATATTTTCCAAAACATACCATTGCCTTTAGAGGATGTAATGACATTAAACACTCGATCGTATTCAGATTTTTCAAATTTCTGAATAGTCAACTCTTGTACATAAGAATGAATGTTTTTGGACCAAAGTCGAAAGGGTAAATGAAAAGAAATTGCTTGTAACAGCAGCACAATGGATACCCATTGGTAATAATCGTGGTACAAGACGGGAAGCATGGGTTCGTCCACTCCTGAAAAATTGGTTAAAGTACCATTGATGAAATATTTAGTGTCCAAAAACGACTGACTTACTCTGTGACCATCAATTTGACAGTTGATGTTTTCACCAAAATATTGGCAGGAAATGCTGAGTGCAAAACAAAATAGAAATAAGTTGCGAACGTGGATTTGGTTCAAATCAATCAATAAACTATGGCTCTTGGGAGATACATCTCGACTTTTCCATTTCAATAAAGTGAGTGGTAACATTGGGAAGATAACTTCTTGACTCTTTTCAAAGCAAACCTCAAAAGAATACGAGTCACACTTTTAACCCTCCAACTGGACAGTACGGATTTTTCCGTCCTACTAGAGAGGCTTCGAAAACGGACCTCACTGAATTTTCCTAAGGCCGGGGACTCACCAAAAATGAACGAAACAGATTTTTTCCCCTTCAAGTAATGTGTTCAAAACCGGTAAGGTCGTATTTTTCCGAATTCTTTTCCCCCTTTAAAGGTTTACGATCTTGAAAGATAATTAGAGACGGTCGGGGAGACACAATGGGCATTGAGGGAACTTTTATGGCTCACGGGGAGACCGGTTCCTGTGGCAATCGTAAAATCTTCAACCTAAAGTGTACACAAATAGCGAGTCAAAGAGTTGAGAATTCTCATTTTTCTTTACATTAAAATTCTCAAATGGAATTAAGTTTTTATAATGTATGTCTAAGTTTTTAAAAAATATCTGTAGTATTTAAATACAAATTATATATTAAAACATTGAGGATAATTTATTGTTTCATTTTTCTTATTTTATTCAATACTTTCAGGGATTTTTTTTAAAAATGATTATTTTGTTATGTGTCAAAAAATAAAAAAGGTTCAAAATTTAAAATCTTTTAAAATTTCGGACACTTCTAAACATGAATAATTTTTAAGCTTCTGTATTTCATTATTTGCAAAAAAAAAAAAATATATGCATTGTTAAAAAAAACCCTATTTAAATCTTTTAGTTTTTCATAATTTTAAAGCCAGATATTCAGGGCATCTTACATAGAATCCCTTGTTTTGTATTGTTCAGATAACAAATTATATTTGAATTTTGAATGTCTGAACATTAATTTCATTCAAAGAGAACTTTAACTTCAAGTTTATATTTTTTAACTTGAATCTTCAAATAAAGAGTATTTAAAAGCATCTGGACAAATTTACAGTTAACATTTGCGCATATAAATAAATATAAAGATCCTTTTTAAATTCAAGTTAAAAAAATATATATTTATGCATAATCCCTCATCATTCATGTTCCATTAGAGGTTGACTGAAGAAAAGGTTATTAAAATTTGGACATTTTTATAATTTTAACCATGCAAAACTAGGAATTTTGTATTAGCTCCACTAAAATTCAGCATTGGAATTTCGAAAAAGATATTTATGCGTGTCTCACATACTCAGTTGAAAAACATATATTTACCATAAATACTAATAATTCTTTGGATATTTAAAATTATCATTAGATTAATTTTTTAATATATATATGTAAGGATAATTAAATTAGATTAAAAATTAAATTCCCTATCTAGCACTTAACTCATCTTTCTCAGGTCTCATATTCAAGTATCAAACTAATCACCCATTTATGTCTTCCGAACATATGGCCTAGCCAATAAACATGTCTAATTCCAGATCGTTAGATTTAATAGTCAACATATGTCAGCATTAACTTGCAAGCACCATCTTCAAAGCAGCGACACTTACCAGATGTTTTTCACGTGAAACCCCCACCATGGCGTGTTTTTTACTCCCTGCTCTTAGCATTGAGAATGGATGTAGAAACGATGGAATAAAGACCTTCCTTTTTAAACTTTAATCTGATTCTGTCTTTAAAATCATGACAGAATTAAAGCCGGCAGGATCTTATTTGCCACTAAATTTCAAATCTTAACGTAAAAACTAATCTTTTTATAAAATAATTTTAATATAAAAACTAAAGCCAGCGACCATAATAACTGATATGGAGAATTTGACAGAACACCGAATGCACCATATGCCAATATGCTGAAGACGTCGGATTTCCAGAATAAAAAATGGTACGGAAAAAGAAAAAAAACGCGCTAGTGATCCCCGGAAGAACATCGCTCTTAACCCCCGAGAAGAATGCAGTGTTTACCGCCGAACGTTATTTCTACCGTTGCTGAAGAGAACAGCAAGTTTGCCATGAAAGAACCAACTTTCGAATGACGAAAAAAGAAACAAAACAAAAAGAGAAGCATGAATTCCCCAACTCAGTGATGAAAGGCGTCCAATCCCTTCCGCCAGAATAATAATAATAATAAAATATGTTCTTCTTCGAATGGCATTGCGATTTAGTTCCAGTGATACAATGATGGAAGGACCAACACTACCAGAAAAAAAATCTTCTTCGCCGGAAAGTCTGCACGGTAATACTTTGAAATAGTGAAGTATCAACATGGAAAAATAAGTAAATAAATAAATAAAATTTTACTAGTGAAAGAAAGTGACAACAGCATCTGGATTACGGTTCACCAAAAGTTTCTGACGCTACAAAGTGGAGGTCAGTTAAATTGTATATTTCCAATTTTAGTAACATTGAAGAACAGAGTTTTGCTGAACAGAACTTTACGAAAAAGAATAAAATATGATATGTGATATGGTATTTAATTTTTATAATATAGTTGTGTTATAAATGAGATATTTTTTTTATATTTTAATTGAGAAAACAAAGTATATAGGTTTAGTCATACAAAATTTTGAGAAATTTTAATATACTTCTCATAATTTTATCTTAAGATGTCGAATGAGTTAAGAGTTATGATAGAAATTGGTGTTTTAAAGTGAAAGATATAAATTAAGTTTTTAGAAAAATGACTAATGAGAGAATAATACTAGAGATATTGATTGTTATAAGAAACAAAAGTAAAGTCAAGTTGTATTCTTTTTTTTTCTCCATTGAATTCAATTGTTTTGTTAATTATTTTATTCAGCAGTAATCTTATTGCATGTCATTTAATTTTTTTATTTTGAAATTGTGTGTTTTGATATATTGGCCATATATCAGGATTCACTATTTCTCGAATTTTTCCTTATCTAAAATTGAAATTAATTTAATAACTTGAAGCTTATTTTTGGATATTATACAGTGGATAAGGAGAATACAATCATTATAATTTTGTATATGTCTCGAAACATTAAGAGGACAAACTTGTTTAGTTTGATATGTACACCTCTCATTGTTTCTTATCAGCATCCCTGAACATCTGTGAGTTGATAACGCAGATTTCTCAGAGAGATGTGTTCAAAATTAAGTAAGGTGATACAGTTTATATTAGTGAATGTGTGATGTAAGAGAAAATCAAGAATTTTTGTCTATGAAATGAATTTTTAGAAGGTTACGGAAAGATTCAAAATATTGTATGCGATATTGTTAAGTTACAGTGAATATTGAGAAAATTTTCATACATACTAAAAGTTAGTATTGAAGTGAGTCCACTTTTCCGACTCAAAAATAATAAAAAAGTGCTCTTATATTCTTGTATTCTTTTATTCCTATATTCTTATAATTTTTATATTGTATAACGCATGTGAAATAAAATATTGTTTATTGTGTTGAATAGTGCATATAAGTTGTGTGTTATACACCGTTTTCATATTATTAATAATTTCATTTTATTGGTGTCTATATTTTTTTTTATCTTTTTAAACAATGTATTTCATATATGCAAAATTTAGTGTATCAATGGCGCCAGAGTAGATTTTTATACAAAATTATTATTTTAACATTTGTATGATTTCATGTATTTTTATATTTACTATCTTATTGTTTGATATATTATTTTCCAACATAATTTTTTGTAAAATATCTACCAGCTATAATACGAATCTATTATTATGAAGGAATAGGAGGAAATGCGAGCTCTTTTTCTGGATGTCGAATAGATTTAAACAAGCTAATCTTCAATTATATGTATGGAAATTCATTTTGATCAATTAATTGTCATTACAGTGTTTGTTGTTATAGTTTCGTTTATTATATTACATTTTGATTTTAGTATTCCTATTGCTTAAATATTTCGACTGTGTTAATATGTCTTTCTAAATAATGTTATGTATTGTTTTGTGTTTGTTGAAAATTGATTAAGTTTGTAAAGAGAGAAAAAACCACGCCATGACTCCCTTTTAAAATTGGGGGGCAAATGTAAGGATAATTAAATTAGATTAAAAATTAAATTCCCTATCTAGCACTTGACTCTCTCTGTCTCCGTTCTCATATTCAAGTATCAAACTAATCGCCCATTTATGTCTTCCGAACATATGGCCTAGCCAATAAACATGTCTAATTCTAGATCGTTAGATTTAATAGTCAACATATGTCAGCATTAACTTGCAAGCACCATCTTCAAAGCAGCGACACTTACCAGATGTTTTTCACGTGTTATTCACGTGAAACCCCCACCATGGCGTGTTTTTTACTCCCTGCTCTTAGCATTGAGAATGGATGTAGAAACGATGGAATAAAGACCTTCCTTTTAAACTTTAATCTGATTCTGTCTTTAAAATCATGACATATATTAGGTGCTTGCTTCATAGCACTCTAAATAATACTCAAGTGTGTTGAGTTTTCATTTAATTCAAACATTAAACTTTATCAAAATCTACTGGAATTTTATTCTGCGTGTTCATTCCACAGCGGCAAACATAGATCTACACGTTGTACAGAAAATGCCACGTTTTTAGTATTTTACACAGTTATGCTGCAGTTAAGCATAATACAATCGATACGACTACATGAGTAAAGAAAAATATAAAAACAGAAATATAAATTATGAAAACCATTTTAAAAATTAACAGAAATTAAATGCATTTACATAAAATATAAGTTTAACAATTATTATTTAAGTTTAACATTTATTTGAATAGAATTAATTTCTATCTTGCCAATATCCGTTTAGAGAATTCGAAAAACAGTTGACAGGTGCAGCCATCTAGCGAGAGAAAATCTCTACAAAAACTGTCCTTTACATTACTCCTTGCCAGTAACAAAGTTACGATACAAGAAAAAATATATGGCAGGGACAGTTTCAGACTTATTGAACAGATTATAATTTCATTTTTTTTTTTACAAATTAAACTTATACAAACCGCTTTTAACACAATTATTACTAATCATTGCATTACACAACACAAAATTACTACTACAGGATTGCTACAGAAGTCTTAATGCACAAAATATGCTACAAGTTTAAAATATTAAAACACAGCTACCTTCCTGTTTCTTAAAAAATACATGGAAAAATACAACTAAAATGTTCAGCAATTACTTTAAATGTATATTTATACTGAGCAACAATCAAATTTAAACAAAGTCAAAAAAGAGTATATATAAGATATGCAATAACTCAAAAAAAAATAATAAACTACAGAATGCTTTTGCAAATACACAAAACTCAGTCAATATTTGAACATGGGAAACTAAGGAGTACATAAATATTTTGCGAAAAAAATCATTCATATTCCAATGAAAGTTAACATGCCATTAAAAAAACATTTCAAGTTACTCTGCAATGACAACACCTTAATTTTTTGAATATTATGAAACATATCAAATCCAATAGTGTTAAAAATCAATTTTCATATTTACATACACAATGGGTAATTTTATAATATATACATACAGAAAACTTCCTATTTACAAGAAAGAATATCAGAAAACTTTAGTTTCAATTCACCACATAATTAATTATAACTCAGTTAATCACTAATACAATCCATTTACCACAATTGAGCATTTTTATGCAAAACAGTATCTATTTATACACATTTTATTTGATGCTAACACATATTATTTCTACACATAGAATTTGATGCTAACACATATCTATTTATAAACATAGAATTTGATGCTAACATATATTTATTTATAAACATAGAATTTGATGCTAACACATATCTATATTGATATCCTGAAAATTTTATGTTCACTATTAAATACATAATAGATAATTTTGTTAAAATACATACTTTCAATGAAAAAAAAAAAACACATTCTATAACACATTTAAGAGATGAGATGCCCACAAATTGTAATACTAATGAGAGAATTTCTGTCGACAATGTAAAAAAACAGTAGTAATAAATAATTATTTGTGACATAAAGTTGAAAACTTTGTATAACATATATTACTTTGAATGCGAGAATATATATGGAAAATTTTACATCATGCTCTTTAATTTCTTTTTATTTACAAAGCTTTTGTTTGATTTAGGTTCTCGCTGTTATGAAATTACACACAATTCTACTTAAGCTTACAACTTACTGATGAGGTTATATCAGGATAGTGGAAGAATAATTATTTAAATTTCACAATACTAGCATAAAATCATACATGTATATATAACCAATTAAGAGTCAATTTTCAATTCTAAAATCCAGGAATTAACATACATTGTCATTTTATAAGCATATCTACAACATTTAAAGCAGTGTTTACTATAACTTTTCACTATATGTACATGAATTGCATTACCAAGAGAATTATTACCAAGTATATATTTAATCAATTAGATACATTTTATAAATGGTGATTTTCAAATTTACTAATTTTTAATAACTGTTTACTAGTAATAAGTGAAAGGAATTTCAAACTTTAACACTTACATACATAATAGTTGCTATTTTGTTTATTCTCTAAATCTTACTGGTTTTTATCTTTCTACCACAGCTGGTAGTAGATTGTTCATCAGGCATTGGGGAAAGTTCTTTCCAATTTGAAATCTCATTTTTGTCCAACACTAGTTTGTTCATTTTGATTGTCCACTGCTAACAAATAGGCAGGTTTCAGTCTATCTACAGATATATTAATTGTTTTATCTTTGATTAGGATTGTGAAATATTTATCATACTTTTTATGTACAGTATATGGTCCTTCATATGGTGGTTCTAATGCTTTTTTAACTCTGTCGATACGAAGAAACACATGGGAACAGGATTTCAAATCTTTATGCACAAAGATATTTTGCTTCCTGTTGCTAGGAGACTTCAGTGGCTTTAGCTCTGCCATGTGCTGCTGTAATTTGGCGACAAAATTCTGTGGATCCATGTTAATAGTAGGGGATCAAAAAATTCGCCAGGTAATTTAATGGAAGTACCATAGACCATCTGTGCAATTGTGTAACTAATGTCAGGTCTTATGGCAGCTCTTAAACCTAACAACACAGTGGGTAATGACTCTGTCCATCTAATATTGTTGTGAGCTTTTATAGCACCTTTCAAGGTCCTATGTAAACGTTCAACTTTCCCATTACATTGAGGGTGATAAGATGTTGTGTGGGCTACTTTAGCACCACATATTGCAGCTATGCTTCTAAATAGTTCTGCCTCAAACTGTCGACCTTGATCTGTGACTATTTTGGCAGGTACTCCAAACCTGCAAATCCATTTCTCATAAAATGCTCTCCCAACTATTTCAGCTGTTATTTCAGGTATAGGAATTGCTTCCATCCAGCAAGAGAATCGGTCAATGCAGGTTAAGCAATACTGCATCCCTTCTGAAGGTGGTAGTTTTCCAATGAGATCTATGTGAACTACACTAAACCTTTC
Source organism: Trichonephila clavipes (assembly GCA_019973935.1). Taxonomy (NCBI): domain Eukaryota; kingdom Metazoa; phylum Arthropoda; class Arachnida; order Araneae; family Nephilidae; genus Trichonephila; species Trichonephila clavipes. The sequence goes on along the minus strand of BMAU01000806.1, from coordinate 9,340 downwards.
ATCTGGTTGTTCGAATTCTCCTAATTTGGATTTTGTATGCCTGCTGACTTTACATTTTTGGCATCTAATGCAAGCTTTTGCCCATTCTCTGACTTGCTTTTTAATATCTGACCAGACATATTTTCAGTCATCAGTTTTACTGTAGATTTAATACCAGGGTGAGCTAAGCCATGAATTAGTTGGAATATTTGAAACCTGAATTTTTGTGGAATGTAAGGCCTAATTTTTTGTGTTGAGATGTCACACCAAAGTTTTTTTTCCCAGATGGCAATGTCGAAGGTTTAAATTTTAAAGAATTGTTGTGCAATAATATTTGCAACTCTTCGTCAGTAGTTTTGCTCTTCTGCAATTTCCTCAAAGTTGATTTCGGAAATTGAATGAATTCTGGATAAGGCATCTGCAACAACATTATCTTTACCCAATACATGTTGAATGTTACAACTAAATTCTGAAATGTATTGAAGTTGTCGTTGTTGTCTTGGTGATGCTTTTTCATTTTTTTCTTAAATGCAAAAGTTAGAGGCTTGTGGTCAGTATATATAACAAAATCATTCCCTTCCAGCAGGTGTTTGAAATGTTTCACTGAAAGGTATATTCCCAATAGTTCTCGGTCATAGGTACTATACCTTGTTTGTGTTTCATTTAGCTTCTTTGAGTAAAAAGCTATTGGTTTCCAACTCGTTTTCTAATTGCTGGAGTACTGCGCCCACAGCAAAATCTGATGCATCTGTGCAAAGTGATAGGGGTAGTCCAGATCTTGGAAATGATAAAGAGCAGCTTCGGCAAGGTCAGTTTTTGCATTTTTCGAAGCTTCTCCTGGTGTCATCAGTCCAATGCACTTTTCTGCGGTCTTTCTTTTTCGCTCCTTTTAACAGTTCATGTAGAGGTGCTTGAGTCTTAGCAGCATCCTTTAGGTATCTTCGGTAAAATTTATCATGCCCAGAAACGTTCGCAGGTCATGAATAGTTTCTGGTAGTTTGTAGTTGAAGATAGCTTGAACTTTTTCTGGCAATGGCCGAGAACCTTCTGCAGTGATCAGAAATTCCAAATATTCAACTTGGGCAGCTCCCATCACTGATTTGGAGACATTTATTCGAAGTCCATATTGCTGGAATCTTTCAAATACCATTTTTAGGTGTTCACTGTGTTCCTCTTCAGTAGATGAGGCAACAAGTACATCATCAAGATACGGGAAAACAAAGTCGAGTCCATACAGTACTTCAGTAATGAAACGTTTGGAAGGTTGAAGGAGCATTCCTCAGTCCAAAACTCATAGTATTGAACTCGTACAAGCCAAATGGGGTGGTGATGGCAGTTTTTCTTTGTCTTCCTCAGCAATTGGTATCTGATAATAAGCCTTTACGAGATCTATCTTGGAAAATATTTTTTTATCCTTCAGGATGTGATTAAAGTCCTCAATTCTAGGAATTGGATATCGATCTGGTATTGTCTGTGCGTTGAGTCGCCTGTAATCGCCACATGGTCTTAATGTGCCATCCTTTTTTATTTACTAAATGCAATGGACTTGCCCATTGAGATTTTGAGGGTCTAATAATGTCGTTGTCCAGCATAAATTGGAATTCTTGCTTCGCCAGCTTCAACTTATCAGGGGCTAGTTGTCTTGCCTTCGAATAAACCGGTTGGCCAGTTGTTAGGATGTGGTGCTTTACTTCATGTTTAACAACTCTGTTAACCAAGTTTGGCTTGGTTAAATCAGGATACAACTTAAGCAGGTTGAAATATTTGGAGGCTCTATTGACTGTGCTGAGATCATTATTTTCTTGGATGGTAGCAACTTCTCCTTTAATTGAAAGATTTGTTACTCCATCGATTAATTTCCTGTTGTGCAGATCTATCAGCAACTGGAATTTTTGAAGGAAATCAGCACCTATGATTCCTCGCTCAACTTTGGCAATAATAAACGGCCACTGAAATGGGCGTCTTAGGCCTAGGTCCAGCGTGAGAATTTTTTTAGACCATATGTTGGAATTTCAGTTCCATTAGCAGCATACAGTTTATATTTAGAGTCTTGGCACTCACCTTTCGTTTTTGTCAAGGGAGAATCGAAACGTCTGCTCCGCTATCCACCAGGAATTGACATCCGGTTTCTCTGTCCTTGACAAATAATCGGAATTTGCGGCCTAAAATGTCGGCAGCAGGACTCGCCGCGGCGTCTACTGCTGGGATTCGTTTCCCGGCTCATTGAAACTGCACGGCTGTACGCATTTACCAGGGAGGCACTTCTTCCCGAATCGGAAATGGTAGAAGCAATATCTTCCCTGAGGATTGTAGTGGCGCCTTGATTTGCTGCGACTTCTACTCCTCTGATGGTGATGAGGGCTAGAGCTCCGGACTTTCCGTTGCAGCTTAAATGAGGCAATTTGGCCTTCAAGGGTGGCTATTTTAGCCATGAGTTGATCCACTCCTGCGGAATCCTGTACCGCTGCGATATCTACTGTTCTCGGTGCCATCTCTACGATCTTATCTGCCATCGCCGCTATTTTGTCGAGGTGTTCTTCACTGACAATTACAATGCACTTAACAGAATCTGGCATTTTATCCAGCCATAGTGTGCGCAACGCCTTTTCCGAGACATCGGTACCAGCGAGGGCGCGCATTTTTCTTAGCAGTTGACTAGGCAACATGTCACCTAACTCAATCCCCGTGAGAAGACGCTTCATTTTTTTGTTTTCGCTTTCGACGAATATCTTCAAAAGACGTTCCTTCGTAGCTGTATATTTGTTGGGGTTAGAATCTTTTACTATGTCCCAGATATCTTCCAACACCCTCGGTTCCAGTTGAGCCACGAGGTGACTGAACATCGCCTCCTCGAAGTAATCCGGCAAATCCTGAACTGCGCTTCGACCTGATAAAACCATATCTCAGGTTTGTCGAACCAGAACGGCGGTATTTTGATGCTAACACCGCTTGCTTCGAACTTTTCAGCTTCTGTCATATTGAATAATCCAGTAAATAAAATCCAGGGTCACCAGTTATTAGGTGCTTGCTTCATAGCACTCTAAATAATACTCAAGTGTGTTGAGTTTTCATTTAATTCAAACATTAAACTTTATCAAAATCTACTGGAATTTTATTCTGCGTGTTCATTCCACGGCGGCAAACATAGATCTACACGTTGTACAGAAAATGCCACGTTTTTAGTATTTTACACAGTTATGCTGCAGTTAAGCATAATACAATCGATACGACTACATGAGTAAAGAAAAATATAAAAACAGAAATATAAATTATGAAAACCATTTTAAAAATTAACAGAAATTAAATGCATTTACATAAAATATAAGTTTAACAATTATTATTTAAGTTTAACATTTATTTGAATAGAATTAATTTCTATCTTGCCAATATCCGTTTAGAGAATTCGAAAAACAGTTGACAGGTGCAGCCATCTAGCGAGAGAAAATCTCTACAAAAACTGTCCTTTACACATATATATATATATATATATCTATATATATAAAAATGTTGTGTTGGTTTGTGTATGCGCGCATAACTCAAAAAGTTCTGCATGGATTAATCTGAAATATTGACACAACGTTGCATTTGTCTCTGGTCAGGATTTTATGTACTTTTTATTTCGAAATTCTCTCTAAATTTTTTAAAATTTAATTTTAAGTGATTTTTGGTGTTATGACGTCATATGACGTCACGATTCGCTCTGAAAGCGAAAATTTAAACTTTACGCTTAGATTTTTCCAAATTATTGTATAACTCTTCTATGGTTATGTTTATACGTTGTCATATTTATCTATTTATTGCCCTTTGATACGTAATTGGGATTGTTTTTCGAATAAATCTTTTTTAAAATTATTCTTTCAAGAACTCAAATTTTGTTTTGTAGGTTTGGCAACAGTTTGATAGCATTATGGCGGGATGTTTATGACTTTCATTAAAATCTACATCGTGTTTTTTCTGTAATTTTAAGTTAAATTTATTTCTCTTAATTAAGCGAAAATGAAACTAACATAATTGACTTCTGTTCGTTACTTATTTTTCTATCAAATAGTTTCGTCAACCATTTACCTGAAATAAACAGACATAGCCAAATGCCGCGATATAACATTCAATGGTAAAATCCTAGGAGGACCCACTGTTGTTTTTTGGGGCCAAAAATTTTTGCTTCGCCAAAAAGCGCCAAATCGAAGGTTTTCAAAATGACGTCAATGACGAAAAATTCTTGGAAAGCGCATGCGTCAGCGAGGGGATGAAATGGGCGTTTCGCAAAAGATGAAATCGAATAAATACATTAAATTAATCATTGTGTAAAGAAAAAAACGGAGAAAGCAATGAAATTCATTTTAAAAATCATTCTAAAACCAGTGTTTATAGCATGATTTACATTTTTAAAAAATGACGAAAGGGGCGTTTCGCAAATATAAAATTGAAGAAATACATGAAATCAATCATTTTAAAAAATTTTAAAGGCACTTACCTTACGCTTGCATTTCGTCATGTTCCGTTGGTGGATACACCCTTGCGATGGATGCAAGGAATTCATGAAAATTGTCATCCACCAACTTGTGACCTATTCTTATTAACTTTCAAGTCATTCACGAACGCATTCATGCTCTTGCCAAACCAATATCTGGTCAAACGCAAGATAATTATTATAGCAAGTTTGCTTTCGCTAAACCAAGTGCCCTTTCTCACACTCCGAACAACGTCGTGGCGATTATCTTTCGACTGGTTGCGGCAACGCCATTCGTAGCCGTCAACCGTTCCCTTTCGTTCTTGCAAACGCATATTTTTCTTACACTTCGGACATTCATAATGAGAAGCAATTAAATTCGCTTTCATACACCATTCTAACGTCTCTTTTCTTTCCCTTTGTGCCCAGAAGCACAAAGAAACCTGTCGTAAGGTCGCTTTCAACTAACTTCCTTTCACACGCCATTCTTAACAACAACCGGTAGAGAGCAAACTATCTCAAACAAAGTCAAAATGACGTTTTTTTTCGGAAAAGGCGAAAAGCGTTGTACTTTTTTTTAGGGTTGCCATTTTTTGGTGATGTCAAAATCCAAACTTTTGGATGAAATGGAAAGGTTACCATATTGTAACCTTTATCGCTCAAAATTTGGCGACAAAAAATTTGGCGACCAAAGTGGGTCCTCCTAGGATTCAACCCATTCAATGATTGGAAACAATAATTTTTTCCCACTTGGAGATATTTTAATGTGACCAAATTAATCAACGGTTTTTAATAGGAATGTTTTTTTTTTTTTAGACAACTTTTTAAACTTCATTTGATTCTTACGTATTATCGCAACAATCGCCAACTTTAATGATAACTCGCAAAGTTGGCCATTCCATTTTCGCAGATGTTGTACGCACGGAATTGGCAATCGTGCTTCGTCTTATACAATATCGCTAATAGGTTCCGATAATACGTAAGTACCTTTCATTTGATGTTAGTATTGAAATACAAATGTTAAAATTAAGATTTTCTGATTTTGAGTCATCAAAATATTGCACCTTATTTTGTTTTTCATTGCTTTATAAGATTATTACCTTCTTAAACAGATTTCATTAGTAATTTGTTAAAAAAAATACTGGAAGTTATTATGGTTTGTTTTTGTACGGTACGTAGAGCCACCGCTGTATCAATGATGCAAGAGCCCCAACGAATGTTATTACAATTCCGCTTACATGGTGCTCATATCTGAAAAAGGGCCTCAAAGGAATTCGGATACAAGGCCCGCTCAGAGCTGTTTTGTAATTTCATGTTTTTCTTTAAACCTTCACTTTAACTGCAGTCAATCGTCTTGAGTACATAAAATTGTATTGCAGAAACTCGAACTTAGGTCATCATACTGGCCAAGCAAACGCAGTGGGAGGAATAAATGCTGATCAAATTAGAGTAAGCATCAGTGAATGAGCAAAACAGACAGAGGGCTCAAATACATGTTGAGGAAGCAGGTTGTCATAAGATTGTAATTAGTTTTTCAAATTTTACTTTCGCGTTGATAAAGATAGTACAGCTCTTTTTATGTCAATTACTGTTCGTATAGTATATCATTTTCAATTTATTTTTAAGCACAGAATATTTACTTTGGATAATTTTTTATATATAAAATACTAAATTTAATTCTGTACACTATGTATGTGTTTAGCGAGTAGTATACCGGTTAAAATCTTCCACCTACCGTAAAAATCCGGCTTATAACGCGCACTTTGAACACAAAAAATAAGATCAAAATTTACAGGTGCGAGTTATACGCTGGGTATAAAAATGAGGGCTTTAAAAATATTAAAAAATAAATGAGCATAAAAAGTTATACTTCTAAATATTTCGAAATACTATTTATTTAAAAGACATGACATTCTTATTGAACTTAAAAGGTGGTAGTTCTAAAAGTATACTATTTTGCAATTGCTTAGATAAACACCTTGAATAAAAATCGCTTCTAAACGTAATAGCATTGCATTTGTACATTTCAGGTTTCTTCGTAAAAAGGTGCACATTATATAGCGAATATACCTAAAATTTAAAAATTGCAGCTTGAAAGTATGGGTGTGCGTTATATGACGGACTTTACGGTATTTTATCTTTCTCCAATGAATCTAAATTAAATTAATATATATTATTTTTATGGTACTTATATTTTTTTTTTTCTTTAGTCGGCCATTTACCTAAAATCAAAAGACATCGCCAAATACTGCAATATGCATTCAATAAGGGAAGAACATTCTAAGCCAGTTTGTGCACAATATTAATACTTTTTTGCACTTGGTAGTGAATTTTCCACGAAATAGTTATTGTAGTTTTTAATAGTTGGGGCAATAACATTAGACTCACAAAATATCTATTTTGTGTAATTTCAAAATTTTATTTGGTGTTACTGTGAAATATAAATGGAAAAATTAAGAATTTTCTGATGTATATTTTGTGTTTGTTTTGATATTTATGTATTATCGCAACCATATTGGACACATTAGCACTTAATTGCCAATTCACCGTGTATGATGCGAACAAAATCAGGGTTGGTATAATTGCAACAGTACCCAAAAACATTTGTTTGCAACTTTTTTTGGTGATTTTATCAAAATGATAATTTGTTGTTAATAATTGGTTTTGATAGCTTTTTATCATTTAAGTTTGTTATAGCTAGCTAGCTGTACCCAATCATGTTTTCCTGTGGCTCAGTCTGATGGAAAAGAAAGAAAAAGAGAAAGCACACATTTCTAATATCTTTAACTGCTTGCACTTGAGGTATGATTTTTTTATAAAAAAATGTGGGAAATATACATTAACAAAACTTTTCTAAACAGATTGATTTCATTTGTAATTTGTTAACAGAATACTCCCAAGTTATTATGGGTTTTTTTTTGTCATGGTATGAATCTAAAATTATTTGCATTGTCTCCATAGAAGAGGTGCCAAGTTTGAAAACAAATTAAATGACTCTTCTTGAGGTGAAAGGGTTAATTTTACAATGCTTATGAGTAGACATTTTGTGTTGCTTTATTGTTTGTATATATACAGAAATTGTCTGCTGTGCCTGCTTTAAAGCAGTAGTTGCCATTTTCAACACTTCATGAACCACTTAATGTATAACTTTATAATTAGCGTTTCACTAATAGGATTGACCTCTATGTGGTGGAGCACTATAGCTATATTTGTCTTTATTTAATCTTCTATGCCCTGAAAATAAGCGGTAAAATCCTAGGAGAGCCCACACCCTTGGCGACAAACCAAAAAAGGCGCCAAGCCAGAACAAGATGGTGCCAAGCGAAAGCGACAATGGTGGCAAGGAAATATAGCGGGATAAGGTGGATGCATAATGAAAATATATGTAAGCAATACAGAAATTAAACATTTGAGATAAAAAATATAAAAACAGCACTTTCTTACTGCTGGAGGGACAGCGTAACAACAGATTTTAAAAAAGTCTTAAAGGTCTCATCGCTAAGCGAATGATCGTGTGAACGCCGCCATATTTATTCTGCGAGGTAATGGTCGAACATACATTCGGCATGGCTGGCACGATTTCGAAGAAAGCGTTTTATTGTCGACCATGTTACATCATACTGATCATTACATTTAGGACATTCATAACTCGAAGCAATCAATCCTTCCTTCATACACCATTCAATCAATTCTTTCTTACCTTTCACAATCAACAAAGTAAAAAATTCTAAAGTAGATTCCCTCACACACGCAACCAGCCCGGAGACCAACAACAAAATGAAATTCGAAATGCGCACCCACAAAATACAAAAATGCTAGAAATAGTTAGGGTGTTCGTATGTATTGTTTAAAAGTAGGGTTACCAAGATGGCGCAATTATCGCCAACCAAAGTAATTCGCCCCAAGGGTGTTGTGTGGGCTCTTCTAGGAGTGAACCAAATAAGCTTCATGAAAAGCAACAATCAACAAACTGAAGTGTTTTGCCTACAATTTTCAAAAAATGGTTGAGGTTACCAAAATCGCTAACCTCAGGAATTGTTTTTTTTGTTTAGTTATTTCAGTAACTAAAAGCTTTTAGTAAAGCATAATTCGTGTTCCGTAATATGTTGTTTTGTTGTTCATCTTTTTTTAAACTTAATCTCTTCATAAAAGTATAAATAATTTCCCAATTTTTCTGCATACCATCCAAAATTTTTCACATCACCAATTGGTGGCTGCTGCTCTGTAACACACATCAGTAATTATGTATTAGCATGACTGTAACAAAATTGATGCCATGTATATCGTACCTTAATATCTAAACATTAAAGATTCTAGCATTTTTTTATGAAAAAGAAATGGAGGAAAAATGTTGCGATTTGCATGGCGGTAATTTGGCTGTGGTGATGCTAATATTTAAGTACACAGATAACAAATAATTGTCCATGTGAAAAGCTGTCTGTGTCTAGATATAAACCACTCTGTTTTTAAGATAGGCCCTTAACTTTGTTGATAACAATTGCTAATACTAATTGAATTGTGAATTGCAAAAATACTCCCATCATTATCAACACTTTGTCATAGTTTTCTGCTGCAAAATCCGTGTTTATATTGGAATTTTCCTGGCGTATTCGATTAAAAATACCTTCAGCCTCTCATTGCGTTGAATTTCAGCTGTGTCAATTGATGCCCGTTTAAAGTTAAATATTTCATTAGCATTTTTATTTTTTCCTTTTCTTTTTGTTTCTGATTTTTCTTTTTTTTTCATGTTTTGAAATTTTATATGTTTTTGTTTTAATTTTCTTTTCAAGTGTAGTTTTAAGTTTTTAAGAAATTTTATATGCTTTGTTTGAATTGTTTTTCTTTTTAAGTGCAGTCAATTGGCTTCACTAGATAAAAATAATGCCTTGCGGGAAATCAAGCTTATAGGTT
>BMAU01000803.1:0-17370 GCA_019973935.1 Trichonephila clavipes | reverse complement strand
ATTTTCTTTCTTGGTTCCAAGTGAAGCAGCGCATGAAGCAATTTAAAGAAAAAGTGAAAATGGAACAAGATAATTATTGGAAAAGAATAGTGGAGGATTTAAAGTCGGAACGAGACATAATTAAAAACGAGTTTCAATCCAAGGAAAATGAGTGGAAAGCTGAGAGAGATGCTGTTAAATCTAAAAGAGATATCTTTAAGGCTGAAAGAGATATCTTTAAGGCTGAAAGAGATATCTTTAAGGCTGAAAGAGATATCTTTAAGGCTGAAAGAGTTATCTTTAAGGCTGAAAGAGATATCTTGAAAGCTGAAAGAGATATCGTTAAGGCTGAAAGAGATATCTTAAAAGCCTAAATGAATGTGTTTAAAATCGAAAGGATTAATTTGTTTTTGGAAAATTGTGGACTGAGAAGAATGCTCATCAATGTAACTCAAATGTTTTCCGATTTGCTGCAAAAATAAACATGGTGAAAAAGTTACATGTGTGATATGTTGGATTAAAACACTCAAAAAATATTTTTTAATATATATATATATATATATATATATATATATATATATATATATATATATATATATATATATATATATATATATATGTCAAGTTTATTGTTAACGAGTGACATTCTTTCTTCGTTCAAAGTGAAGCAGCGCATGTCTATCAAGACGCTTTACAGGCTTATAGATTCATCTTCGGATGTTGTCGTTTGTTGTCCCCTTTGCTTTGAATTCATCACCTTTAGACATTACTATCACCAACATGCTATGCAAGAACATTTTTTTCAAAATCGTAAAGAGTCCGTTTTTTGCATGGTATTGAAATCTTGGCCTCATGGGCAACGAATGAAACGTGAGAATATGAAGCATGTAGTAGAATGCTTGAAAGACTTTGTGGCTCGTAGGAAAGAGGATGACCGACCCCCGGATTACGACTCTTTTGAAGGCGTCACGTGCGCATGCAAGTATTTCATCTCGATGCCCCACTCCATGTATGATCGTAGCAAAGACCCCACGTATGAGGGATTTTACGATTCAGTGTTTGAAAAACCCGACATGTGGCCACGTGGACTAGAATTTAGTGACACGAGTGGTTTGGGAAAGGACGTTCACGGAATCCTCCAACGCTACCTGTCTCAAGACATGGATTGGTTTCACATTATGGTGAAACACGACGCCTTTCCCATATTTTGTCGTGAGATGGAAAAGATTCGGAATGAATTTGAACTTTTACCCTTCTGGTGTCTGTGTGATGGATTGGAAGGTAAAGTACAACACCGACACATGATTCTGGATTGTGAGCCAGAGAGCTCGTTTAAAGACATTTGGAAACACAAAATTCGTTATGATTTTCCAAACAAGGGACGCGCCAAGAAATGCGTGAAAATTCGAGATGCTTTTAACTTGGCCCGGACCATTGTGTATGTGATCCAACCCAAGGCCATGTGTGATGGTAGAATCCCAGAAAAAGTAGAAGGGGAAAAACATACCTCCCATTTTCTTATCAATCGACCTATGCATGAACACAGCATTGCATTTTTATGCACTCTGTTTCCCAATGGAATAGAAAGGTTGCTCGCGGAACAAAACGGTAGCAAGAATGTGGTATATCCACGCCGAATGCGTGAGAGACAAATGGCGCAATTTGAAATGGGTAGTACCCATTAAAGTGACGGGCTGGAAATTTATACATTGTCTGATTCCCTTTAACGACGAAGCGTATTGAACGCTGTACGGTTACAAGAAAATATATTTCACACAAACCCGGAAATTTCCTTCAAATTCTCAAGGACGAAATGTACGTTTTATCCCATAAGCAACAGAATATCATGAAGCAATTGAAGGAAGTAAAAGAAAAGGTGCAAAAGGAACGAGATAATTATTGGAAACCGATAGTGGCGGATTTCAAGATGGAAAGAGACGTATTTAAAAACGAATTTAAATCAAGAGAAAATGAATGGAAGACTGAAAGAGATGTTCTTAAATCTGAAAGCGATACCTTCAAAGCCGAAATAAATGTGTTTAAAACCGAAAGGGATAATTTGTTGTTAGAAAATTGTGGACTGAGAAGAATGGTGATTAATGCGACTCAAATGCTTTCAGATTCGTTGCAAAAGTAAATATACTAGAAAGTTACATGTGTGGTATGGGTTTGTGGAAAAAAAGATGAAAATAAGTTTTTTTTAATTTAGTTTAAAATGTCTCTTGCCTTTCAACTTTTTTCTGTGGCTTCTAAATGTTGATTTTTGTGTGAATTGAAATTTCTCGGTACACTGGAATATTTACAATTTATTTTCTGTAGCTCCTAAATTTTGCTTTTCAAATGAGTTATTTCAGAAATTTCTCAGTACCCTGGAATATTCCCAATTTTATCATTATCCTATGGTAATTACTGCAATAAAAGTGTGCAAAACTGTAAACCCTTTTTACAGTGTACAGTACCCCTCAGGGGGCTCACCTCCTTTAGGTGAGTGCGGGTTTCACGCTCCCGAGGTACCCTAGTGATCTTTTTTCCCCTTCTCTCCCCTCCCCCTCTTTTCCCTCAGGAACCCGGGGAACCCTAGTGATCCTTCTCTATTTTCGGCCCTTTTTCTTGCCATTCCAATTTCCCTTTTCTTCTTTTCACGTCCAGACCATAGACCTACATTCAACAATGTACTTTGTTCCATCTTTGTTTTTTCTGGTAAAACATTTGATATTTTTTACTACCGTATTTTGGTTTACATTTTGTATTGCATTCTTTTCCTTTGATTTGCTTAAATTTCTTTCAATATTTTGATTTTGTTGCTTCTTTTATGTTCGATTCTTGCTTTTTTGTGTTCAACTTATTATCTTTATTTTTCTGCCACGAAGTCCTGTAGCAGACCAGGACTGAGTGGAATGAAGTTATGTCTGATGGGTTTTCACTATTGATAAGATGACACAACGGACTGCTCCCTGGGAAAACTGGCACTTTGAATGGGTTTAAACTTTGAGACCTTTGGACTAGTGAGGTGGGGTCTTGGAGGAAGTGGCCATGTAGAGGGTACAGGAGAAAGGCTGAGTTTTCCGTCCCAGGCCATCAGATAGTACAGGAGCCCGGGACAGCCTAACCAGCATGTCCTGGTTGGTCTATCAGCTGGTGTATAATCCCGCCTGTCTTGTAGTTCCAGGTGGTGCCTGGATGGGGTCCTGCATTGCAGAGCGGGGGCTCTCCCGAGGCTACTACTGGTTGCTGAATCTAGGGCAAGCCCTGCCAAACTGGTCCTCTGAAAATCAAAAGGGATTCTCCTCCTCCTTTCTAAAAAAATCAAAATAAGTAAAATTAGGGAAAAAATCAAAACGCATTTATTAAAACCCCCAACCCATCCTACCCAACTAACATTGATTAGATTGCTACGCATTGCCGTTTTTTTATTCTATCGATATCTAATAATGATATGACAAGAAAATCTCCCTTTGCGATTCGAAAAGCTATTCAAGGACTAGGCGGAGATCCTAAATCCGTTAAAAAACTACGTTCGGGGGGATTTATTAATTGAAACTGTATCTGCTTTGCAAACAAAATCTTTTTTGTTGGCAAAAACTTTTTTAGATTGCCCTTTGACAGCGAGTCCTCACAAATCTCTCCACTCAAGCCGGGTGTCCTCTCTGAACCTGACCTAATATGCACGCCTGAGGCTGAAATCCTTGAAGGAATTTCAGGACAGGGTGTAATTCAGGTCAGGAGAATCACTGTAAAAAAGATGCTGAGGTTATTCCTACGAAACATTTAATCTTAACGTTCAATAACCCAAAACTTCCGACAACAATAAAGGCTGGTTATTTAAACTGCAAGATCCGTCCCTACATACCAAATCCTCTGCGCTGCTTTAAGTGCCAGAGATTCGGACACTCTCAAACTTCCTGCCGCGGTCAATTAACATGCTCTAGATGTGCATCCGTTGGGCATTCTTCCACGGATTGTACTCTGGAGCCTAAATGTTTTAATTGTTCCCAGTCCCATTCCTCAGATTCAAAATTATGCCCAAAGTGGAAAATAGAAAAACAGATACAGGAAATAAAAACAAATAACAATATTTCTTATCAAGAAGCTCGTACATTAATAGCACCGTAGTTATCCCAAACTTACGCCCAAGTTGCCAAATCCTCAACTGCTACCAGTACAACCCAAACGGACGAAAATATTACACGAATTAAATGCCTGCCTTTGCAATTACTTCAACCTTTATTATCCGTTCCGCAGCCAAATAAATACCCTTCAATTACTTCAGTTTCCACATCGTCGTCTACCACTCAGGCAAACCTTTTGCCCTCCGCATCTTCAATAAAACCAACCACAAAAATTGCATCTCGGTTACCTAAACCAATTTCTTCTTCTGCTGCCCCTGACAATAGCCTGAATACCTCTGCCTCATCTTTATCAGCTGAAACCCGCACTCTTATAAGATCTAATAAATCTGCTGCGCTTTCAACTGAAATTCAACCCTTACCAGAATCTGACCCTACTGCTTCCAATGGTGAACATTTTAATGCACCTGAAGTCCCACAGTGTGCAAAGCGAAATTCAAGAAATAGAAGAAAGCGCCCCAAAGTACAGAAAGCAGAAATTAAAATCAAAATGGTTCCATATAGACCTCGAAAATCAACACCTACAGAGTTAACAACTGATGAGGAGGATATGATTATGTATGATGTGCAGGCGGAGGAACTAGAGCCAAATCCTGAGGATAAATTTGCCGTGATGGAATGTTTTGTGAACAATCCTAGCGAATATATGCGTGCATTAACTCCCACTCGATTCAGAAACAGTAGTAACTAACATTTTTTCATGAAACGTTGAATTTTAAACAATGTTAGAGCAGTCACTTTTTTTCATTTGTCTATTTTTAAGACTTGTCTGACTTGGTGGGGATACTCTCCACCAAATTATGGTATATTTTATACTTTGAAATCATTATTTGCATGATCTGATATTTCAAAATTCCAAATCTTAACTTATTGAAACTATTTGTTCGGTGTTTTTTTAAATATTTCATTAAATGTTTTAAAATTTTAACATACTTTTGTCACTTCAATTGGCGCTCAATTGCTTTAAACAAATGTTTGGCGCAGCATAGCCAAAATTGGCTCTTGCCCCATTAATCTCTACACTCACTCACTCACTCAGTGTACAGTCCTTACCATTCATTGTGTATTTCAAAACCCTCTCACCTGTTTTTACAGTCCTTGCCGTTCAATGTGTCAAAACCCTCTCACCTGTTTTTACAATCCTTGCCATTCAATGTGTGTCTCTCTCCTAATCTTTGTTGCAAAGTGTCCCAAATCCCCACAGAAATTTCCGTTTCCTTTCACTCGGTTCTCCCGTGGGTCGTCCATGGCTGACGAGTCCCTCGGGTAGCTGAATCATTCAATTGTTACTCTTCACTTTACGCTCGTTTCGTTTAAGTTTCTCCTTTTGGCCCCCAAAGGAGTTTTCACACACATCTGCTAGTGGGACGTTTGATCCCATGAGCTTACTCATTGCATGCTTCCATTTGCGTAGCCTCTCCAGATGCCAATAGACCATTAACGTATGTAGCTCATTGTAAAAACGGCACAATGTGGGCCCCGGTGTTGTGGAAACGGCACAATACTGGGTGGGCCCCGGTGTTGTGGAAACGGCACAATACTGGGGGAACCCCGGTATTGTGGAAACGGCACAATGCTGCGGTAGGCCCCGGTATTATTACCACTATACCATTAGCCTATGGCAATAACTGTAAAATCCATTTCACCTCTCGTTTTACAGTACTTACCATAGGCTCCATAAAGTCGATCGAAAAAATTGTTGAGCACCGTGACCCTTTCAAAAAATGATTGGAAATGGAAAACGACCTTTATTGAAACGACCTTTGTTGAAACCATCTCACTTGAAATTTATCATGAAACCCCCATCTCATTTGAAACCGTCTCATTTGAAATTAATCATGAAAACCGTCTCATTTGAAACGAAAACAATCTCATTGGAAATTAATCATTAAAACCATCTCATTTGAAACCATTTCACTTGAAATTCGTCCTGAAAACCATCTCATTTGAAACCATTTCACTTGAAATTCGTCCTGAAAACCATCTCATTTGAAACCATTTCACTTGAAATTCATCATGAAAACTATCTCATTTGAAAACATCTCATTTGAAATGAAAATCATCTCATTTGAAACGAAAACCATCTAATTTGAAACCCTATCATTTAAAACCCTCTCATTTGAATCGAAAACCATCCCATTTAAAACCCTCTCACTTGAATCGAAAACCATCTCCTTTGAAACGATAATAATCTCCTTTGAAATCCTCTCATTTAAAATCCTCTCATATGAATCGATCTCCACACCGTGTTTTTGTTCCCACCCTTGCATTTCAAACGACTCTTTTTACATGACTCTTGTCCACTTTTCCCCTACTTTTTATCCAAAACATCCATTTAAAGTTTCCATCCCAAAGAAAAGCAAAAAAACGCCTCTTTTGTATGATTATTATTCATTTTTCACCCAATTTTTTATCCCAACATTGTCTTTAGGGTCTCGATTTGAAAGGGACACAAAGTATCCCAAAGACGTAGGTCGGTATGGAAAGCATAAAATTTTTCAGATTTCTCCCAAAAATATTTTTATCACGGGGCGAGAGAAAATTTTTCATTCCATCCCAGAGTGACGATTGAGACAGGGGTCATCCACAAATGAAATGCTGGACAGGCCAAATGAAATGCTGGGCATGTCAAATGAAATGCTGAGCATGTCAAATGAAATGGAGGT
The DNA here is from genome assembly GCA_019973935.1 of Trichonephila clavipes. Lineage (NCBI taxonomy): Eukaryota > Metazoa > Arthropoda > Arachnida > Araneae > Nephilidae > Trichonephila > Trichonephila clavipes. The sequence continues at coordinate 10,598 of BMAU01000803.1, read as the reverse complement.
CAAATGAAACGGGAGTCAAATGAAATGTTTTGTGAGAGGGCCACCTCATTCCAATTTAGGTGACGATTCACAGTGATGCATCTAGGTGAGATGGCCTCAAATCTTAGAGACGATTCACAGTGATGCATCTAGATGAGAAGAGGTGATTCACAGGTTCCAATCTTGGTGTATGAATGGACCCGAAAAAAGGGGGAAACTGCCCCCCTATTTTCGGTCTTGAAGATTTTTGCTAAAAAATATTTACTGTTAAGACTGCCAGAATTTGAGAAGGAAACATGACTCCAAATCTTGACAGTCTTAGCAAAAAACATTTAGCCATTCAAAAGCATTCCGAGGTATGACTGATGGCCTTTTATACTCTGAGTTCACGTGAAACAATTTCTATTGGCTGGTCCTTCCAACGTTTGCGTAATCTTGAAAAACCGAGTCGACTCGATTGGCCCAGAAAGATTATTCAGCATAAATGAGCGCAAATTAGCTGAGCGATCCAATCTTGGTACACTATTAGACCCGAAAAAAGGGGGACCGAGTCAACTGGACTCAATCCCCCTTTTTCCTGGTCCAATTTTTTTATTACAAAATTGAAACTTTGTGGCTCCATTCCGCCTGCAGTTTGTTAAACTGCTGCAGGTATTTGGCAAATTGGTAAGATGGTGCAATACGAAACGTCCTCGTGCACCCCCTCGTAAAAGGAGATGGGAAAGGTTCCATCGTAAAAATGGCATTGAATTCAGGCAGCGTCTCCAGGGACATGGCAACCACTCCCAGTTCTAGGAAATTTTTTTGTTGTTCTGTTCCTTTGACCACTATGGGGCCTCCTCGGTCCATTTAGCTCAACTTGCCCCTCACGCAAAAGGGTAGGTATTCCACGGGCTTGGGTGACGGGGCGTGTACTAGACAAAGACGTTCATGTTCGGGGATCGTATTTCGTGGAAGTGAGCCCGGCATGATTTACCGTGATCACTGCCATCGCTGGGAATCTTGGCAATGGAGAGTTCGATGGGCACTGGCTTGCCCTAATGACGTTGGCATGAGCAAAATAAACGGGTTGCATGGTGCTTTATGTGAGAAAGAAGGGCAGCTTGCCTTATATAGGCTCGAGAACGTAAGGGCATCCCATGGGCTAAAGAGTTCTGATGCGAGAGTTCCACATGTGTTTCCAAAGCCCTTTCCCAAGGTTGGGGACACGCCAAGGTACGTTCTCGTCTCGATGCATTTCCCAATAGTCCAACCACGTCAACCTGGTCACGTACATATCCGCCAGTCGCGTGCAATGCGTGAGATCCAAAGGGAAGGCTTCCGTATTTTGAGGCGCCTCCCAAACTTGGCGAGACGAACAACACGAAAGAACTTTAAGTCGACTCATGTATCCCTCGTCAGATCGAAATGACTCTTAAACACAATGACGGTTTTTCCAAACAAACGTGCACGCCAAAGTTGGGCTAAGAAAAGAGGGTGTAAGGATACTCTAATTCTTGACTCGATCTGGCCACCGACCCAGATTTCCAAATACGATAGTGGTGCGATATCCACTCTGGTCCAACAAGTGTTGTACCGAAACCATTCTGACACAAAAATGAGACTTGTTTCAGATTCATTATTTATTGAAAAAATATATACAATGAGCTACAGGCGACTATTGACAGACAGATCCATGGGTTGGATGGCTCCGATAGATTTTTTGACACAAGAGTTCAGTCTTTTGCATTGTCAAGTCCATAGGTGCCCTTTCAAATTCATACAGGAATGAGAGGAGATTCCCATCAAAAACAGAGGGTACCGTGTGAAGCAGCTGGAGTTCTTGGGGTCAAAATACGAACGACATGAGCTGGTCGAATTCATCTGTCGACTTCAAAGGGTTCAAAATGTCAAGCTCTGGAAGAATCTGCATAGGTTCTGGGAGAATCTGCATAGGTGGCTGTGGGACTTGTGACACTGGAATCTGCACATGTTCTGGAACATCTGGAATATGCACAGAGGGACTGAATGTGACACTGGAATCTGCATAGGTGGAATCTGCAGAGGTGACTGTGGGACATGTGACACTGGAATCTGCACAGGTGGTTCTGGGACATGTGGAATCTGCACAGGTGGAATCTGCACAGGTGCCTGTGGCACTTGTGACACTAGAATCTCCGCAGGTGATTGTGGGACAAGTGGAATCTGCACAGGTTCTAGGACATGTGTAATCTGCACAGGTGGTTGTGTAATCTGCACAGGTTCTAGGACATGTGTAATCTGCACAGGTGCCATCGGTAGCTCAAGTCTTCTGCACACACGTCGCATGACGGGAGTGATGCGCTTTTTGGAACGTTTCTTGGAGAAAGGTAGAGATTTTTCTTCCAAAGGTCGCTTTTCGGCTGGTACATGAATCGGGGTAGAAGGAAGTAGCTTGTAAAGAGTTATATCAAACTTTTTCATTTTCTGGAAATCTCCCACGTAGAATCCCTTCTGAATGAGCTGGGGGAGAAGGGAGTCGGGAATAATGTCCAAACCAAAGGCAGTTTCTTGAACCGTCAACACAATGTAGTTTATTCCAGCCGGAACCGGATACGCCGTGTAGGGTTTCAAGATGGTTCGATGGTAGAGCATTTGGTCAAGGGGCTCAAAACTTCTCCTAATCACATTGGGTTGGGCTCGGCACTTGAGACTGGAGGCTGGCAATTCATAGATCAACATGAGCACGTGCGTCGTTTGAATCAAGTGAATCTCTCCGGATTACACCGCTCGCAAGCCAAAGGTAAAGTCTTTTTTGGCAAAAAAATATGTTGTTGTAAATGTAGACCATCTTCTTGTCGGTATTTTTGAGCAATCTATCTGGATTTCTCAACAGGCCTTTCGATGTTTTTTCCCACATCACATCATTGGGTCTAAATTCATTGGCATGCTCTGCCTCCATGACGGCTGGTTTGAAATTGCCCAACCACTTTTTTTTATGCCAATGGTCTTTACAAAACAGAACAAACACTCGTTTGGTTGTGGGCTCTTGGTAGATGATGCCAGCTCGGACTTGGCCCTGCCGAGCAGCATATTCCAACGCATCGGGTTTATAAGGCAGCGTCACGGGCACAGCAGTGGTAGAAAGGTGCTCGGGGAAGGCATCAATTGGGTCCATGACGAATGAAAAGTGTTTAAAGCACCTCTCGCTTTTATACGTTTCAAACAGGACTCGAGTGACATTTAACGATGATTGCAAAAGGAAGCCGTTTGAAAGCGTCTTTAAATGCGTCCGTCACAGTACCAGCATTGATTGACGATCCAAGGCACCATGGATGAGCGGTCAAACCTTGAGTGTGGAAAACCTCTTGGGACAATCATTGACGTGAAGAGTAAAAGTTTTAAACTATACTAAAAAAAAATTTTTTTAACCCTTTCATCTTTTAAATTTTCTTCTAGAGTCATTTTTAAATTTTCTTACTTTTCATTCCTTAAATTTTCTTTTTGACCATGATTGGAATGGCGAGACAATTCACCAAGCTTCCCTGATAAGCTTTGGAAGCCAACCTTGGCGTCTAGAGCAGCCCAAAAAATGGGAGAACTGGTCCAGAGCTATGCTCCTTTCCAGTTCTCCCATTTTTCTGGGGTTCATCACGGTCTCTAGGATGTTCTCAATGGGTTGGGTACCCTGCAGAGGGGACCGGTATTACTCACGTCCAGGTGTTGCAACAAACATTGCAAGTGAAACCCATGGCCACAGTGTGTTTTTTCTGGCTAGTGCATCGGACTCAGACAGATGGAGCACACATCGGGCACTTGAAACACGGTATCGGGCCATTTCTCTGCATAACATCCATCCAACACCGCTTGAGCCAATAGAGTCCAAGTGGTCAGGTTTTGGGGACCATGTCGTTTCCAAGTCTTATATGCCAAACGGTATAAGTTGGATTTGGCATACAGAGTCCACAGAGCTTGAATGAAGGCTCCTTTTCCTTTGGAAGCCTCCTACTCCAAGTAGTCACTGGACACGTCCTTTGGTTCAAAACTACCAAAGGATCTGACGCGAGGAAAGTCCAGAGCATGATGATGAGGGAGCACTTTGGTCAGCAGCTCCACAAGACGCTGTTCAGTGTCGGTGTGGAGGTCAATAATCTCGGGGGGTTGCAAGCTGTTTACAATGATTCGAAACTCCGTCATAAACGTAATCAAATCAGAGAGATGCACTCCCTGGTATTTGATCAGGTAAAATTGAAATGTTTGGTCGGCCTCCATGTCTATGAGGCGACTGGCTTCCGAGTCCTGCTTTTATACTAAAGAGAAGGAGGAAGTGGGTTTTGATTGGCTCGAAACAGGAAGTGCTTCCTCACCCTTGGTATGAGCCCCGCTTTTAGACTAGAGAGAAACAGGAAGTGGCTTTAATGGGCTATGAATGAAAACAGAGACAGGGTTTTTTTACATAGATTTAATTCTTTGTTCAGATTTTATTTTCCCTTCAGATTTTATTTTACAGCTGAAAAAAGTTTATTTCTGTGAAGAATTTCCATAGTGTTGTGGAAAGCCACTTTTGACATAGTGATACATTGTCTGCTAACGTACGCTATTTTGGTCCGTCAAATGCATGGCTTGAGGTAAATATTCCTTTCCACTCTGTAAAATTTCCTCCAATCGGGCTTCGGTGGACTTGCCGTGCAACATTCGTTCTTGAAACACCATCGATTCCAATAAAACGTGGATAGCACAATCATGGGGTGGCAGTTCTCCCCGAACACACACAAAGCAATCTGGTTGACAAGATTATGGATCCGAAACGACTGGCAAGGCGGTACGATAAATTGTCAAGATAAACCATCAAAGAGGTGTCCAGGATAAAATTTCAAAATGAAGTAAGTGACTATTAAAGAAATGGCCTCAGCTTATAAAATGTTTAGTGGACTAAAAAAAATTTTTTTAATGTGTGTTTATAAGGAATGTTTTTACAGCTCTAAACTTATTCCTCAGTTGAATTGCTAGTTCAATTTTCTTTGCTGTTTTGAAAGCACTCAAAATTATGACCTTTTCCTTCAGTTTTCAAGACAGAAATTATTCCTGAATTGGACTATTAAAATAGAGATGCACTGATCTTATAAAATGTTTATAGAACACACACAAAAAAACAATTTTTTTAAAATGTGTAATTATGGCCTTTCCCTTGAAAACTCTAATCTCTGAATTTGAAAAAAAACATTGTCCCAGGCATGCCTTAAGAAAATGCCTCCAATTTGTCGTCTTATAAACGAAGATTGGAATGTTTAGCGGGTATATTGAAATTTCAAGAACTCTTGAAAATGTATCCCGTTTCAGTCAAGGTGGTAAAGAATGAAAATGGATTTCACATTACGGACTGCGTCTGAAAACTGCACTGAAGGTCCAGACACTTGTGAATGTTATTTTTTATTTAAAGAACCCGAGAAGTATTTTATTGTGAAGCAATTGGATCATGTGGTTGTACGGATGGATCAATACATCACAAGGATGGTTTGACAAAAGCCAGTTGTCAATGTGGGAGAATACCATCTCTATTTCAATAGTCACTTCATTTTTAAATTTATCCTAGACACCTCTTTGATAATTTATCTTGGCAATTTATCGTACCGCCATGCCAGTCGATTCGGATCCATGCTCTTGTCAACCAGATTGCTTAGTGTGTGTTCGGGGAGAAATACCACCCAATGATTGTGCCATCCACGTTTTATTGGAATGGATGGTGTTTCAAGAACGAATGTTGCACGGCGAGCCCACCGAAGCAAGTTTGGAGGAAATTTTACAGAGTGGAAAGGAATATTTACCTCGAGCCATGCATTTGACGGACCAAAATAGCGTACGTTGGCAGACAATGTATCACTATGTCAAAAGTGGCTTTCCACAACACTATGGAAATTCTTCACAGAGATAAATTTTTTTCCGCTGTAAAATAAAATCTGAAGGGAAAATAAAATCTGAACAAAGAATGAAATCTATGTAAAAAAACTTTATTTTCATAGATTTTATTTTACTTCAGATTTTATTTTTTGTAAGAGACACAGTATAAAACCTCAACAGCCATTCTGAGTAATCATGTGGTTCAAAATTCTTTTGCCCAATCATCCTCTGGCTGCTATGGCAAAATCTACTTTAGACTTGTGGCTCTTCTCGGTCACGTATTTACCAAAAGTTTTGACACCCTTGTGATTCAAGGCCAAAGATGTGTTGCCGGTCCTCATGACGCAAAAGCTCGTGACTCTCTCGATGTGGTCATTTTGAATGCCGGCCACGACTTTTGCCACCAAAGCGGGCGTGACCTGAGAGCTACAAATTATCTCCCATCTTGCACGTTCTCCCGTTTAGGGGTCCAAAACTTTATCGAAAAGTCCGTGGCTCCTGTGCCATTGATGGATATTTTAGTGTCTTCCACCCCTCCTTGTGATAAGAGTATCCAAACCCCCAGCCTTCCTTTCCAACCCAGTAGAAAGACGCCCACAATATTTTGCTGGACCCTCTCCTTATATTGGGTGGATAGTCCATAATTGTTCAACCCTGTTTTTTTTCATAGCCCATCAAAAGCAACTTTTTGCTTCTCTCTAGTCTAAAAGCGGGGTCGAGCCAATCAAAAGCCACTTCCTGCTTCTCTCTGGTATAAAAGCACGACTCGGAAGTCAGTCGCCTCAAAGACATGGAGGCCGACCAAACATTTCAATTATACCTGATCAAATACCAGGGAGTGCATCTCTCTGATTTCATTACGTTTATGACGGAGTTTCGAATCATTGTCAACGGCTTGCAACCCCCCGAGATTATTGACCTCCACAACGACACTGAACAGCGTATTGTAGAGCTGCTGACCAAAGTGCTCCCTCATCATCATCCTCTGGACATTCCTCGCGTCAGAGCCTTTGCTAGTTTTGAACCAAAGGACGTGTCCAGTGACTACTTGGAGTAGGAGGCTTCCAAAGGAAAAGGAGCCTTCATTCAAGCTCTGTGGACTCTGTATGCCAAATCCAACCTATACCGTTTGGCATATAAGGCTTGGAAACGACATGGTCTCCAAAACCTGACCACTTGGACTCTATTGCCTCAAGCGGTGTTGGATGGATGTTATGCAGAGAAATGGCCCGATACCGTGTTTCAAGTGCCCGACGTGTGCTCCATCTGTCTGATTCCGAAGCACTGGCCAGAAAAGACACACTGTGGCCAAGGGTTTCACTTACAATGCTTGTTGCAACACCTGGACGTGAGTAATAACTGTCCCCTCTACAGGGCACCCAACCCATTGAGATCATCCTATAGACGGTGATGAACCCCAGAAAAATGGGAGAACTGGAAAGGAGCATAGCTCTGGACCAGTTCTCCATTATTTTAGGCTGCTCTAGACGCCAAGGTTGGCTTCCAAAGCTTATCAGGGAAGCTTGGTGAATTGTCTCGCCATTCCAATCATGGTCAAAAAGAAAATTTAAGGAATGAAAAGTAAGAAAATTTAAAAATGACTCTAGAAGAAAATTTAAAAGATGAAAGGGTTAAAAAAAAAATTTTTTTTAGTATAGTTTAAAACTTTTACTCTTCACGTCAATGATTATCCCAAGAGTTTTTCCACACTCAAGGTTTGACCGCTCATCCATGGTGCCTTGGATCGTCAATCAATGCTGGTACTGTGGCGGACGCATTTATAGACGCTTTCAAACTGCTTCCTTTTGCAATAATCGTTAAATGTCACTCGAGTCCTGTTTGAAACGTATAAAAGCGAGAGGTGCTTTAAACACTTTTCATTCGTCATGGACCCGATTGATGCCTTTCCCGAGCACCTTTCTACCACTGTGGTGCCCGTGATGCTGCCCGATAAACCCGATGCGTTGGAATATGCTGCTCGGCAGGGCCAAAAGTCCGAGCTGGCATCATCTACCAAGAGCCCACCACCAAATGAGTGTTTGTTCTGTTTTGTAAAGACCATTGGCATCAAAAAAGATGTGGTTGGGCAATTTCAAACCAGCCGTCATGGAGGCAGAGCATGCCAATGAATTTAGACCCAATGATGTGATGTGGGAAAAAACATCGAAAGGCCTGTTGAGAAATCCAGATAGATTGCTCAAAAATACCGACAAGAAGATGGTCTACATTTACAACAACATATTTTTTTGCCAAAAAAGACTTTACCTTTGACTTGCGAACGGTGAAATCCGGAGAGATTCACTTGATTCAAACGACGCATGTGCCCATGTTGATCTATGAATTGCCAGCCTCCAGTCTCAAGTGCCGAGCCCAACCCAATGTGATTAGGAGAAGTTTTGAGCCCCTTGACCAAATGCTCTACCATCGAACCATCTTGGAGCCCCACACAGCGTATCCGATCACGGCTGGAACAAACTGCATTGTGTTGACTGTTCAAAAAACTGCCTTTCTTTTGGACATTATTCCCGAATCCCTTCTCCCCCAGCTCATTCAGAAGGGATTCCACGTGGGAGATTTCCAGAAAGTGAAAAAGTTTGATCAAACTCCTTACAAGCTACCTCCACCTACCCCGATTCATGTACCGGCCGAAAAGCGACCTTTGGAAGAAAAATCTCTACCTTTCTCCAAGAAACCATCCAAAGTGCGCATTATTCCCGTCATGCGACGTGCGTCCAGACGACTTGAGCTACCGATGGCAACTGTGCAGATTCCATAACCACATGTGCAGATTCCACAAGTCCCACAACCACCTGTGCAGATTCCAGATGTCCTAGAAGCTGTGCAGATTCCACTTGTCCCACAATCACCTGTGCAGATTCCAGTGTCACCTCTGCAGATTCCAGTGTCACCTGTGCAGATTCCAGTGTAACAAGTCCCACAGTCACCTGTGCAGATTCCAGATGTTCCAGAATATGTGCAGATTCCAGTGTTACAAGTCCCACAGCCACCTATGCAGATTCCACATGTCCCACACAGAACCACCTGTGCCTATTCCAGTGTCACAAGTCCCACAGTCACCTGTGCAGATTCCATCTGTGCAGATTCCATCTATACAGATTCCACTTGAGCATATTCCTGTTGTTCCAGAGCATGTGCAGATTCCAGTGTCACAAGTCCCATCGCCACCTATGCAGATTCCACATGTCCCAGAACCACCTGTGCAGATTCCAGTGTCACATGTCCCACAGTCACCTGTGCAGATTCTACCTATGCAGATTCCCCTTGTGCATATTCCAGATGTTCCAGAACATGTGCAGATTCCAGTGTCACAAGTCCCACAGCCACCTATGCAGATTCTCCCAGAACCTATGCAGATTCTTCCAGAGCTTGACATTTTGGATCCTTTGGAGTCGACAAATGCATTCGACCAGCTCATGTCGTTCGTATTTGGACCCCAAGAACTCCAACTGCTTCACACGGTAACCTCTATTTTTGATGGGAATCTCCTCTCACTCCTGGATGAATTTGAAAGGGCGCCTATGGACTTGACAATGCCCAGACTGAACTCTTGTGTCAAAAAATCTATCGGAGCCATCCAACCCATGGATCTGTCTGTCAATAGTTGCCTGTATCTCATTGTATATATTTTTTCAATAAATAATGAATCTGAAAATCTTAGATACATCACTGTGAATCGTCACCAAGATTGGAATGAGGTAGCCCTCTCACAAGAACATCTCATTTGACCCCCGTTTCATTTGACCTCCATTTCATTTGACATGCCCAGCATTTCATTTGACCTGTCCAGCATTTCATTTGCCCCCGTGTGAAAATTATTTTTGAAAGACATCTGTTTCATTTGACATGTCAAGAATTTCATTTGTGGATGACCCCTTTCTCAATCGTCACTCTGGGATGGAATGAAAAATTTTCTCTCGCAACGTGATAAAAATATTTTTGGGATAAATCTGAAAAATTTTATGCTGTCCATTATTGACCTACGTCTTTGGGATACTTTGTGTCCCTTTCAAATCAAGACCCTAAAGACATTGTTGGGATACAAAATTGGGTGAAAAATGGATAATAATCATACAAAAGAGCCGCTTTTAGCTTTCTTTTGGGATGGAAACTTTAAATGCATGTTTTGGATAAAAAGTAGGGGAAAGTGTACAAGAGTCATGTAAAAAGAGTCGTTTGAAATGAAAGGGTGGGAACAAAAATACGGTGTTTAGATCGATTCAAATGAGAGGATTTTAAATGAGAGGGTTTCAAAGGAGATGGTTTTCGATTCAAGTGAGAGCGTTTTAAATGGAATGGTTTTCGATTCAAATGAGAGGGTTTAAATTAGATGGTTTTCGTTTCAAATGAGATGATTTTCGTTTCAAATTAGATGGTTTCAAATGAGACAGTTTTCATGATGAATTTCAAGTGAAATGGTTTTAAATGAGATGGTTTTCAGGATAAATTTCATGTGAAATGGTTTTCGTTTCAAATGAGATGGTTTTCATGATTAATTTCAATTGAGATGGTTTTCGTTTCAAATGAGACGGTTTTCATGATTAATTTCAAATGAGATGGTTTTCGTTTCAAATGAGACGGTTTTCATGATTAATTTCAAATGAGACGGTTTCAAATGAGATGGTTTCAAATGAGATTGTTTTCATGATAAATTTCAAGTGAGATGGTTTCAATAAAGGTCGTTTTCCATTTCCAATCATCTTTTGAAAGGGTCACGGTGCTCAACAATTTTTTCGACCGACTGT